>APFE030848747.1:0-15562 GCA_000404065.3 Pinus taeda | reverse complement strand
AGTAATTTCTAGTCAATCTAGGTCGTTCATTAGGCGAATGATCTGACGGTAGAACTTATGTTTAGTTTAGGGTTTTTTGCCCTAAAAGGCAACCCCTCTATTTGTATGAGGGCATTGTATTTGAGGCTATGTAAGAGATGTGTATTCTTCGCGTGAAAAACAAAGAGGTGAGACTGTAAGAGAAAACAAAGGATATTACAGCGGATCTGTTGTAGGTTGTGTCTGTTCATTTTGCTAGATAATAGAAAGGAAGGACTAGATGTTCGGGGTGGACGTAGCCCAAACTAGGTGAACCATGTATATCTGTGTCTCTCTTGTTTTATGTGTTTTCTGTGTTTACATTTCTGCTATATTCTATGTGTTCCATTGCTCTGTAATATATAATTTTCTAACACCCGATAGTTGTGAGGTGTATCAGTGTACCCCACAAATATGCCCAACTCAGCTATCAACTCTAGATTTTTCCTTGCATCCTTGGAAACATGACAGTAAACTGGTGAACCAAAGATCATGAAGTGTGACACATTTGGTTTCTTCCCTTAAAAAGTTTATTCTATTGTACTCATCCCGAGAATCTGATGAGGGTTGTTGTTCTACACATATACAGTTGTGTTGCATGCTTCAGCCCACAAGTGCAACTGTACGCCCTGATCATGCAACATCGCCCATGCAGCTCCCACAATACTTTTGTTCTTCCTCTCATCCACCCCATTGTTGTGGGTTATGGGGTGCTATTAACTCCCGTCGAATGCCTTTTGATGCACATAAGTTCTTGAACTTATTCATCACGTATTCATCATCGTTATCACTCTTGAGATCCTTCACCTTCTTGCCAGTGTCTTTCTCAACAAGTGATTTAAATTTAATTTGGAGAATGTTTGGTCTTTCTTCTGCATGAAGAAACTCCAACACTTACGTGAGAAATCATCTACAAATATAACATAATGACATGTGCTTGGCCGTGGAGGATTTTAAGAAAGGTCCACACACATTTGAGAGAACTCTTTCAAGGACTGCCTGCGCTCTACTGTCCTTATCATGAAAGGTGGATTTGGTGTACTTCCCCAGTGTACACCCTTTCCATGTATCTCGCTTCTTTACTACACCCTTAGGAAGTTCTGTAGAAATCTGTTGCATGATATTCAAAGCTTCATGGTGCAAATGGCCAAGTCTCCTATGCCATAATTCACCAATGTCTTGGCTTTGCACCTTCTCTGCTTTTGTTCTCAAGGTAGCACAGTCTTTGACATCCAATTTGTAGAGGTTCTTCACTTGAACACCAATCTGCTTCACTTGTCATGTAGCGATATGTCTAAGGAAAGTCTTTCCTTCGCTAAATATCACATCGTAGCCATGGTCTTCCAACATAGCAACTAAAACTAAATTCTTCTTCAAACCCGGAACATACATGACATCTTTTAATGTGAGAGGAGAACCAGACTCCATCTCAAAAGTAACTATACTGATACCGGTCACGTTATACCTTCCATCATCTCTCATCTTGATGTGCATCTAAAGGTCCTTCTCCTCCAAGACAATGAAAAATTATTTGTTGCATGTCATATGGAATGAGGCTCCACTATCAAGATACCACACACTACCCATCACTGATGTCACCATGCATGCAATGAGTTTGAAATCCAGCTCGAATTGTGAAGCTAGAGCTTCACCTGCCGCTCCTCCTGAGGGCTTCTTGTCGGCCTTCTTGTGCAGACACTTTGTGGCATAATGTGCCAGCTCATGAAAGTGAAAGAATTTAATCTTCGACAAGTCTTTCTTCTTGCCCGCCTTACCAGAATCTCCTTTGGATTGGGATTTATTCCCTTTCCCTTTCTTTGCCTTTCCAACCAAGTCATAGTTCTCCTCATCATCATGTTTATATGAGGTTCCATCTCTAGTGTTCTGCCTTATCTCTTCTTGCACCAATTTAGACCACAATTGCTCCCAATTTGGTAGCTTCTCCCTCCCATATATCGAAGCCTGGTAGTTGTGCCAACTCTTGGGAAGACCTATAAGTGCTAGGCTTACCAGATCATCTTCAACAATTGTAATACCGACACTCCCAAGTTCATCTCGACATTGGGTGAACCTTCTCAGGTACTGTGGTATTGTGTCACCCTTCTCCATCTTGAACTTTCGAAGCTTGTCCTTTAGTGTCAGCGTCATGTGGTCACTGCTATTCTGAAACAAGTCTATCGAGGCTCGCCACATTGCATATGGGGTATCCTTCCCTTGGAGATTCAAGACAATATGATCTTGAATTCCTTCTAGTATGGTCCTCCTCACCTTTGCTACACATTTCTTCCACTCTGCCAGATCTTGAGCATCAATTGTTGGAGGCTTAGGAATATCATTATCTATGAATTCCTTCATCTCGTTATCTTCCAACACTACCTCCATCCCGTCCTTCCAAGAAATATAATTCGAGCTACCCTCAAGGACATACTCGAGTCTCAATCCAATAGGCATGAACTACAAATTTCAATTGATATTAAAAAATTGTAGCAAAAGGGATTATGTAAGAATCATTAATCACTATATTAAATATACTTGCATAACTTCATCAATTTGGGATGCAAATTTTGGCAATTGGTCCTTGCCAAACATTTGTATATTTGATCCAGTTAATTTTCCCATCTTAGCAATAATCATGCCACCCTTTCCAAGCAAACACCCAATTTGGTTTGACAGAAAAAGGAATCTTGTTGTTGAAAATTTATCTTTCTCGGGTCTAAAGTGACAACACGATTGTACACCCAAATAAGAGCATTTTGTGTAGAAGAAATTCTACCTTCTAGGAGTTGCAATAGGATTTTATTCAACGTGACAACAATTCCATAAGCATATCATCAAAAAAACATGTAGAGTATGACCATTCAATTACATTTTTAGATAAAATGATGTAGTCATAACATATAATAGTGACAACTTAAACAAAACATATGAGATGTGATAAGAAACTACTAATGTGCACATAAAGGACATGCATTATGTTGTCCTCTAAGATAATTCTAGGTTAAGTAATTGTGCCAGAGCATCTAAAATGTTTTGTTGTTTTAAAAAAATTGAATGACCAATGTTATGAGTAGATTAAGGCAGGTGCTTAAACCTTGTTAATATTAAATATTTAGAAAGGGTTGATTCTTTACCTATGAACAATAATTTGATTTAAAAGTGTGTGGAAAGGCAGAGATGTAAGAGGCTATGATTTCCTGAATATTCAAACTGAATTTTTAGTTAATCATAAGAAAGAATGCAAGTAAACAATGTTTACAGTCCAACAAAATATATTTAATCTTATGAAGATGATTGATAATTTATAAATGTAGAGGAGCGTATAAAGACAAACAGTGCAATAAACCAATCTCTAAAATAGATTATAACTGCAGAGGGGATTTAAGATAGACTGATATTTAGTTTTCTCTTACCTAGTTTTCTTCATAAAAACTTAAATACATGTAGAACAACAAAATGAAGTGAAAACATAAGAAAAACTCACAAAGTGACAAGTTGTTTGAAGCAAATCCAGAATCCTTTCAGTAATATGAATCCATTTCAGTTTGATACAATTCTGCTTTAGAAAACTCATCCAAGGGTTCAACCCTTAATACATCGAATTGTTACTTATTTATACAAAAATATTTGGATTCTTGAAATATCTAACTGATTTACAAAAATAGTACAAAAATGTAGGAATGTTTAAATTCTTGAGGTTGTTAGCACTATCTTCGAGGAAATTGTTGATGAATTGGCCCCAAAATGTGTTGTCTTGCTGTTTGTTTGTTGGAGATAAAAAAAAATGACTCGATAGTATCACACAACTGATCCCACATTTCATCATTGGGTACAGAAAGATTTATTAGCTTTCTATAAACTTCATCTACTTCAATATTCGAAAGTTGGCTTGTTGATGAAAATGTGCTTGATTTCATGTTTGATAGTTAAATCAAACTCCAAAGCTTTCATGAAATCTTTACCTGTGACATGTCCTTTGATACGTGCAAACTTGGATTTATCTATTGCAATAGTGTAAAGTTTCTCACAATAATCTTCCAAGTTGATTAATCTATAATTGGGCGCTACTAACCCTCACAATCCTCTTTGATTCAACAAATTAAATTTAATATGAAATCTCCCAACAACATTTTCCAAAGTTTGACACTTAGTCTCCAATTGAGTCATTAAATTCATTTTCTGCAATACCTTCTTGATTTCTAGGATGGTCTCTATCCTATCTGCAATCTAGATCTGCTCTAACTTTGATCTAGTCTTTGAGTTCAACACCTTGATCATGGATGTAGCCTTAGCTGGTTTTTGTCCTAGTGTTGTCCTGACTTGTTCAATGGTTGTTTTGCACTTGTCAATTAACCCTTCTTATTCAAAAATAATCTGAATGGATGGCCAAATCTTAGTTATGGCATGATTTATATCTAGCCAAATACTTTCCTTGGCTTGGGCCAAGGTGTGAGCCATCAATGACTGATTTTCTAATTGATCAATCTTCTTGGCAAGTTGGTGAGATTTATGCATCTCTTCCACCAAGAGGGGATCATTTTTTATCTTATGTGCTTCTATATTCTTTAGTTTTTGCTTACACTTATCATTTTCTTGTCTTTGAAGAGACAGGTCCTGCATAACTTTGTTCAAATCATCTGGTACTGATATCAAATCCTCTGTTGTCCCTACAACTGTAATTGGTATGGTTGTTATTGGAGATATAGTCAATTGTGCAGCCTCTTCTTTTTCCTTAAGTAGCTTCTCCATATGTTCCTCCATTTCCTTTATCTATACATTTTTCTCAATGATCAATTTGAGCATGTCTTCTTTATGTTGGTCACTTTCTTTTATCTCTTTTGTTTGTGGATCCTCTATAGAAGATAACTTCAGTTGTTTCCTGAGTTTTGTTATCTCTGCATTGTTTTTCTTGAGGGTCTCCTCCACTACTTTAACATCACTGGGATCATGACCCAGCTTGATCACCAAATATTCCAATGTTTTGACTTTAGTGTTATTTGCTAATGAAGAAATTTTCTCCATTTTTAATTGTGACCGAACATTGGTGAGAGATGTCGTTAACTTTGAAAGTGCCATAGCAGTGTTTGTCATGGTGGAGAAAATCATTTCTCCATACTGTCTATGCACATCCATTTGATCAATGGGATGTATTTGTTTTGCATCAAATGAGAAGACAGTCTTCTTATAGTTTGAAGGGGTTTTTGGAAATGGTACTTGAGCCTGTAAGAATGCCATTTGCATCCTTCCTTTCTCACTATCAAATGTTGTTAACAACCTATGCTGGGAGGTAGAAGTCTGCTTCCAAAACTGAGCATAGGTGTTGGCTTTGAGTGTTTCATTTTTCTGCTTAATTTCCAAAAACTTATTGAAGTTTTTGGGATCATCATGTTCACCCAATTCTGTTGACAGTGATTTTTCTAAATGATTTTGTGAGGCCGAGGAGGATGGGGTATCAGGGAAGAGCTCCTCTGGCCCTGTGGGAACTTGTGAACCAATCATAACAATAGTTTCTTGCTCTTCCTCATTCTGAATGGTGACATCTTTGAGATGTGTCCTCTGCTTTTTCTGTTGAATGGTGAATTCTTGGGCACTTATTTCTGTACATGTTGAAGATGAAGGTTCTTCCCTTTGCCTTTTTCCCTATTTATCTTGAGGTACTGGAGTGTGGAGGGTGTCTGTAGATAGAATATGCTCTTCTGCTTCTTGTAGTGTATTTTCCTCCCACTGGTCTTAATTCATGAACTTCTCGATCTCTGGTCTGGGGGTATGATTATAAGGTGTGGTTTTGAGTTCCACCCTTAAATTAGAAATAATGTTGAATGGGTCATATGACCAGGTGAAACTGAGCTGAAAATTGAATTGCTCGAGGATTGAGTCTGCCTCATTTCCTGATGTTCTAGTATTACATATGAATGGTCCCACTTGGGTCTTGATCTTAAATTGTGCTTTTTTACCTGAGACAAAATGGATTTCATCCATATTGATCATTTACCTTATATATCCTAGAGAGAAAATCCTCATTAGAACATATTTAGGCAGCTTGTAAAACCCTTTTAATCTCTGAACTAATCCTTCGCTCACTCTGACTACTAAGAAGCCCTGCAACTGTATGAACAAAACTATCTATGAAGTCTGCAAATTTAAACTCTGTTGATTTTTTCTTGACTAATGAAGTCCATTGTATCATTGATTGGTTGATGCCTTAATCATCTTGTTTATGTAAAGCTATTGGAAACTTATCTTCTTGTTGAAAAAGAAACATATAGACTAATACAAATGCGTATTTAAACATGCCTTCTATCGTAATCTTCATCATTTGTTCGTGCATATTATCGGCCAGAAATTGGCTAAAATTAAACATGAATGTTGGCTTATGTTCATTAGAGAAAATAGATAGAAATCCCACAGTAGGCTCATCTACCCACTGGTCTGATTGATACCCTAAAAGGCAAGAAACTAAAGCAATGATCTATTTCGCTTTCTCTGGGAACATAGAAGTTGTATAAGGGGGAACTTTCTTGGGAAGTTGAGAATATTCTAGAAGGAAAATCTCGAAAATCTGGGCTCTCTTAGGAAAGGTGAGCTTATGATACAAATCCATAAGGACAGCTACAAAAAAATGGTCAAGGGAGTCATTTTCAAGAATTAGCAACATTTGGTTTATGGTTTCAGGTGCAATTGAGATCAAAATGTCTCTATTAAGGGCCACGATGGTTCTTTGCAATGGATTGTATCTGGCTTGACACCACATGATAAGATTAGGGAAATAATGTGTCTATGGGAACATGAACATGGGTAATAGGGATTCCCAAAGGTTAATTTCATCTTGCTGGTATAGGTAGTTTTGCTTCAACCAGTGGTGTAATTCAAACAGGTCAAATTCACACTCGATATTGGAAATCTTGTAATATTGGTCTGCCAATGGTATATGGTCGAGATCCAGGGTAGAAAATATTTTAGGGTTATCATCATTGTTTGATTTTCTACTAGAGGATTGGACCTTTCCCTTTGGTGCCATGTCTAATGAGTTTGAGAAGAAAAAGATAACAGAAATTTGGCGTGAATAGGTACCTGGATAAGCGATGAATATCTGTCAATGATAGTGGGCTCTGAATTTGCTAGGATTGACAGTTTTTGGCAATAATAGGGGTTGCGAGAGCTAAAATCAGTACCTGCAATCAAAATAGTAAGAGCGCAGCTAGGAGAGTCATGCGGGATGAGACGAGGCAGATTTTGTAAGACTTGTTCAATTACCATTGCGGTTAGAACCGTTATAAAATGAGATTTAGATGAATTAATGGGAAACGAGAAATTTGCAACGAATAAAGGTATAATGGGTAGATGGAAACATAAATAGGTGTTGAGAAAATGGAGGAATGGCAAGTGGTGCAGAGTAATTAGTGATAGGTAAATATGGGAGGTGATGTGGTGATGTTGGCGGGAGCAGAGGAGAGATAGGCAAATTTCCGGGAGGGGGAGTGGTGGTATGTGGTTTTCAGGCGAGGGGGTGCAAAGTTGTGAGGAAGTGCCACATTGCGTAGGGCCCTAGAAAATACCGCTTTCAGACCCCCCCCCCTCCCCCTTCTCGTTAACGGGAAATGGGATGAGGGGGTGCAAAGTTGTTTCCCCGCCGTTGATCCAAGCGGGGGAAATCATAGTCGTTGAAATGTGCCTTTGTGATATCACAAGCCAACAAAACATCTTGTCGTCTCCCGACCTTATAATAAAACCACATGCTTAATGCTTATTACAAATTGCTAATCATGTTTAAATGACATGATTAGTTCATTATTTAACCAAGATTAATTTATTTAAAGCATGATTGGTATATCCTATGGGCGCATTTGATCTAGCAAACCCTCTTTTTATTTCCTAGGGTTACTTCTAACCCTATTCTAGTGCATATAATGCGATTGACCAAGATTAAATGCTTTGGTCACTTTTTCTCTAATCTATCCTATCTAGTAATTTCAACCAAGATTAGACAGTTTGGTTGAATTATTTCCTAATGTAAAAACATAAATTTAAATATGTTTGATCATGATTATACTATATGATTCAAACATGAATTATTTCTAGTGGCATTTGAGCTTGCTCACTTGCACACTTGCTTTTCTTTTCATGGGTTTTTTTTCATTATTTTTTCAAAAAATAGTATATTTCCATTATTTAATTTTATTTTTTATTTTTTTATACCCTCTTTTATAAATATCTAACTTATCAAAACCATATATGTTACAACTTCGGCTCCAACTGGAGATTGCTTCCTCCTGCAGGATGCAGAGAACTTACAGTTCCATGTGCCTTCTCCTCAAGCTAATGGGGTCTCTATTGAAAACAATCACACACTCCTTAAAATAAAAACAATCTAGGGATGTACAAATGATGAATGAATGAATGAATCTCAATATTGGATATAATGCTTCAAATATTTCCCATTGATAGGAAATTGAGGAATATTGTCCTTCTAAGTTCTGCAAGATAAAAGTATTGTTCCCTTTTTCCTTCTAAGTTCTGCAAGATTATCAAACTTTCCATGTTTTCCTTTATCTTCCCTTCTTGCATCCCATCTTAATACTAAATCTCTTTCTTTAAAATATCTTTCTCTAGTCTTTCTATCAAACAGACTTTTCATTTTGTTATGATATTTCCAATGCTTATAATGAACTTCATCATGTTTTCATTAAGTTCTATAATCTGATTGATTCTCCTAGAAATATCATCAAGTTCTTCATTTGCTTCTTGTAAAAATCTAATGACAAGAAAAGCTAGATTTATAGGAAATATGGCTTCTTTACCATAAACAAGCTAAAATGGAGATTTACCTATTGACCTCTTTGGAGATATTCTGTTTGCCCAAACTTCATATATGAGATGGTTTTACCAACTCCTTTTGTGGTCTTCCAACGTTTTATTAATGACTTTAACCAGGGTCTTGTTTGAAGACTCTATCAGTCCATTTCCCTGTGGATAGTAGGGGGTAGAATAATGCAAAAAAAATTGGTATTTCTAACAAAATTCAATCATTCTGACACTGTTGAATGTTGTTGCATTATATATAACTATCTTTTGGGCGCATCCAAACCTAGAAAGTATATTTTCTTCAATAAATTTAATAAATACAGTGTCAATTGCATTCCTAACTGGAATTGCTTCTACCCATTTAGTAAAGTAATCTGTGTCAATTAATATCCATTCATGTTGGTTGCTTGATGTTGGATGAATTTCTCTGATGAAATCCAATCCCCACTGTAGGAAAGGTGCTTGAACTAGAACTAGAACTAGAGGAAGCACTGCTAATTTTTGTTTTCCAGCAAACATTTGATATTGAGTACAACTTCTAACCTTTGCTTTTGCTTTCCAGCAAACATTTGATATTGAGTACAGCTTCTAACCTTTGCTCCTACTTGTGCAAACAATGTCGGCTAATAAAATCTTGCTCTCAAAATTTGATATGTTGTAGCTCTCCAAGCATAGTGTCCTCCACAAATACCTGCATGAAATTGATCAATAATTCCTTTTGTCTCACTTTCTATCAAGCAAACAAAAGGATATTGAGTTGATCTTTCGAATACAGATTTGCATTGATGATACAATATTTTATGGCCTTCAACTTTAGTGTCTTGCATTGATTCTTTGTAAATTCAGATGGACACTCAAAATCTCTAAGAAAATGTACAATATCAGTTTACCATTCAGATAACAAGAATTTGTCATCAATATGAATAGGAGTTAATTGAATTGAAGATGAAGGTTCTTGTGGATTCTTCTCTACTGAAATTTTTGTGGGTTCTTCTCTGTTGAAGTCTGAGAAGGTTCTTGTGGGTTCTTCTCTATTGAATTTTGAGAAGGTTCTTGTGGGTTCTTCTCTATTGAATTTTGAGAAGGTTCTTGTGGGTTCTTCTCTGATGAAATTTCCAAAACAGAATTTACTCCCAAAACTTTACAATTTGACTCAACTAAGAATTCACCAAACCCTAACCTTTTACCAACTTTGTAGTTTTGATAATGAGATCAAATTCTAATATCTTAGTAATCCATCTTACTCTTTTTCCACCGGTATTAGGTTGAGTTAATACAGTTTTAACAACACTATTGGGAACATAGGCAATAATGGAAGAATGAAGGACATAGACTCTAAAAGTTTTTTAAGGCTTGAACTAAGGAATAATCTTGTTTTTCAATAATATCATATTTGAGTTCACCATCTCTCATAACTTTACTAAAAAAGGCAATAGGCTGGTCATCTCCATTCTCATTATTTTGTAAAAGAACAACAGCTAAGGTGGTTTCAGAGGCAAAAGAAAAAATTCTAAATGGTTTAGAATAGTTTGGACTAGCCAATATTGGGGCTTCAAAAATGGTTTTTTTAATCTGGTCAAAAGAAAATCTTGCTGGAATTGTCCATTTGACTTCATGATCTTTCCTCAACATATCAATGATATCCTTAATTATTTCAACATAATTAGGTATGAATCTCCTTAAAAAGTTGACTTTTCCAAGAAAAGCCTGAATTTCCTTTTTATTCCTTGGTAATGAAAGTGTTTGGATAACTGAAACTCTTCTAAGATCCATAACCACTCCTTCCTTAGAAATAATATGGCCAAGAAATTTTCCTTCTTTGATTGCAAATAGGGGCTTTTTTGGATTGAGTGATATCCCAAACTTCCTACACCTGTCAAAAACTTTCCTCAAGTGCTTTAAATGTTTTTGATCAGAATTATAAAATACAGTCAGATCATCAAGATAAATGACAACAAATTTATTTGTCTTACCCACAAATGCTAAATCCATAGCTCTTTGAAAGGTAGCTCCAACGTTGGTTAATCCGAAAGGCATCCTTGCATACATAAATGTACCCCGATGAGTTGTGAATGTTGTCTTTTCTCTATCCTTTGTGCTCACTGTGATCTAATTGTATCCAAAAAAACCATCTAACATAGAAATTATATTAGCACCTGAATTTTTTTAAAGCAATTGGTCCATCTTGGGTAATGGATAATTATCTTTTAAAGATGATTTATTTAAGTTCTTGAAATCTAGACGCAGTCTGATTTCGCAATTTTTTTTTCTTACTAGAACTAAATTTTCTACCCAAATAGAATACCTTAATGTAACTATGATCTTGGCATCGAGTAGTTTTTTAAGTTCTTTCTCAATGGTAGGAAGAAGGATACTCTACCAACATACTACTACATGTTCCAATTTCTTTTGTTGTTGCTGTCAATTTTTGCAATCGATTTCAACCGCCCAACTTGGCATGTTCATGCATTCCTGTTCCAAGCACATAATTTATATTAGATTCAAATAAATTGAAATAACCTCAAATCATACCTCATTAGTAGTTTGTCAATAAGGTACACTTGCAATCATGTTCACTTCCTGTCACAACAAGTCAAACTAGCATATTTGACCAAATCATCATGTATAAACATATCACATATGGTTAGCTCAAAACATAATCATCATGGATCAACATCATAAATCACATGTAACCATCATAAACCAAAATCATAGATCACATATAATCATCATATACCATAATCATAAATCACATGCATGATAAAACTGAAATAAAATGTTGATACTTATCCTTTCATCAATCCTTAGCTTCTACCTTTGTCTTTATTCTGTACACACTCCAGATCGGTTGCCACACTAGACAAACACCCAGTGCCTTCTCCTAAAACATGTACGCACACATATAGTGTGCATCACACACTACATACAACACCATGCAGTACATGCACCCTCACCTGACATACAACATATACACCTACACCATGTGTACAATACAACACAATACGCATATAGAGTGCAACACAATGAATGCATATGTCATGATACCATGACTACACAATGCACATGCATAGTATAACATGCCCACAACACAACATGTACGACATGCACTCAATCCCACATGTACACCAGTACCACATGTACAAAGCACCACCTGCACAACGTGTGCACAACATTACATGTACACGGCACCACCTGCATAATGTGTACACAACGCCTCCTGTACACTGCACCACTATACAATGTGTACACAATACCACATGTACACAGTACCACGTGCACGACAGGTACGCGACACCACATGTACACAGTGCCACGTGCACGACATGTACACAACACCACCTGGACACAATTCCACTTGTACAACATGTACACAGCGCCACATGCAAACAACAACACTTGTAAAATCATACACACAACACCATATGTACACATCGCCACATGTACAACATGCATGCAACACCACCTGTACATAGCATTGCATATCCAACATGTACATAGCATCATCTGTACACAACACTACATATCCAATCATGCACACAACACCATATGCAATATTCGCACAACACTTTTTGTACCATCTTGTACATAACATTGAATAAACAACATGTACACACACTATATATACACAACACCATATGTGCACACATCATAGATGCAACATGTACAACATATACAACATATGCACAACAGTAGTACCACACATCCAAAACCACATTGTCCTTACCAGGAAACCTTGCTTCCAATGTCTAATCCATGCTTATCCTAGCATGTCGGATACCACACTGCTTTCATTTTGCTGATGTATCCCTTGGTATAACCTGTCCATGACATAAGCATATGCATAATACACACATACAATATAAATTCATATTCACATGATACTAACCTCATATATTTGTCATGACTACTCTTCCCACTTGATTCCTCACAGTTGGGAACTTCTTCATGCCATTCTCCTGCATAAGCAATCATTCCGCCACAAGAACGATTCTTGATGATTTGTCAGACAGTGACATGGATACATGGATACATACATACATATATGTAAACATTAGCATAAACAATCATGATCATGTCAGACAACAATATGCATGCATACATATATATACACATAAATGTTAGTGTTAATAATCATGATCCATGGCGACCCTATCAAACATGACATACATACACACCTACATGTATACATGTATAAACATCAACATAATCATGATCATAAAATAATTACCAGATATCAAGGTCAAGGTTTAAGAGAATTTCCTTTATTCATGCAACACTTGCACAACATTAAGAATAGTCGTTCCCAACATAGCCAAGGCAACCGATGCCTCAGATCCATTTACTTTACCTTTTTTGTTACCTTTCTGATGACTTTACCACCACCATCCATTTACCACAATGTACCCAGCCAATCCAACCAACTGTCATAGTCTTACCTTCCGTTGCGCTTACTCATGCACCGAGCTTCATCCGTGTGTTACATTACCTAGTGGGTACCACACAACTCTCCCTAAGCTCCATTAACTTTCCTCTTTCCCATCCAATTCCCAAGACTCAAAACAATAAAAGGCAAGAACGAAAACAACAATAAGAAGACCATGAAAACCAAAAGCAATACGACACTACAACAAAGTGGCATAGTTATGCACCAGACAATCAAGATCGCAAATAAAGTGCAACAATCGCAAAAGACCAAAATCACTAACTAACAATAGACATCGTAACTCAATCCCCATGGTTCCCAAGAAAAGCTCGACCTAAGCCTTCTTCGAGATTTCATGGCAACCTCTCTTGCAATGCAACTCCCTGCATCATGTTTTCATTAACACATAACTTTTATTGCATACATAAACATAAGAATACACCAGTTACCACATCTTGTTGTGCCAAGCACATTGCTTGCAGCTGAACACATCCATGCCATCTCTCAAGGGACTCCAATCCTTTGATAGATCCACATGTAACTAAAGACTTGCTAATATACTTTTCAAGTACATGTTCATGAATATAGCATGTATCCACATAATGTCAGACAAATCAAGGTTAAGAAGACTTCCTGTGTGCAAAGCACTCATTCGTTTGGAATTAGGGTTTCCAAACATAGCCCAAGGAATTCTTGCCCAATTCCTTTCTTTTACCTTTTTACCTTGTTACAATTGAGGCTTAGTTATATCAACACATCAATTATTATTTCTCACGCTAATACCAAGCATGTTTCCCACAACTGCTCACACATGTCAACCACATGTTCCAAATATCGAGATAATAACATCTATCAATTTGAAATAAACCTTTACCAAGACTAACAATCATGTCATAATCCATAGTCAATTCATAGTCATTATACATAACGTTACAACTGTCACCTACTACACTCAAGTACATATCCACTGTCTCAACAAATATGTATAAGTACAACCATTTTAAAACAAGATCATTTGAACAAATACTCATATTATGCAATTCATCAAACAATTAATCGACTTGCAACCATACCATGTTAAATAAATCAACTAGACAACATAATCAAACAATCAAGTACTAAATATAAGACATAAGAAAACTCATACCTTAATGTATCTCAGGGGAGGCGATCTTGTCTGCACAATCAATCTGGGTTAGCATGATACAACTTCACAACATATCAACTCAAACATAAATCATGATATCCATAACAATAATTAACTAACATGTTCACACCATAAGCTCATAAACAAATATCATTCATACATAATAATCTCATCTGCATAGTCAATCTAGATTAGTGTGACATAATATCACAACATATTAACTCATACCTAAATGTCATAACCATAATCATCATGCATATGCTACTTACAAGATGAAGATCTTAATGAAATACCCTAATCATCAAGTTAATAGTGTATAACAACAACAAGAGCAATGCATACCACCACATGTTACTATAATTCATGATTATCTTACACATGTACATATGACTATACTAATCAACTACCATCTATTATGTATTAACTATAACATCAAAAGACATGTACATAAACCTAATGTATATAATAATCCTTAACTTACATACGTGCATGTCAAACATACAATACATGTATGACGATCTGCTCTTACCCCAAAGTCTAATGTTGCAACCTCACATTGATAGTATGCATCTTCTGCTCTATCTCAGCCAACACATTCACATCATAACAACCAATAGCATCATGATGACCTAAATTGCATACAATGACTTCACACGGCATGTTTGACCTACTATTCATGCATACCTATAACTGAGACCATACATGTATAACAACTGCATATAAACATATAACACATTAGTACAAAACCATATACACATCCTTCTAGCTAGAGTCTAGTCATCAATGCATGACCATATAAACTTCACAAATCATGACCCCATGCATGAAAACAATCATTAATCCACTGTACGCATTGTCGCATGCAACCATCAACATGCATAAGCAAGGCATAATCAACTACACATACACATGAACACATGTAGTCGAGCATAAGCGATCAATACTTGTAACCAACCTACAATACTAATATATGTAATCAAACATACAAGAATGCAACCTAACATACAAGGATGTAATCAGGCGACATACGACAACATGTAAGCAACATATAACAATATGTAACCAGTCATATACTCATGACGATGCATTCCACAAAATCAACATAAGGTTTCTCATGACAACCTTACTACAACTATGATCAACATTATGCAATGCAACAAGCACATGGAATGCAA
>APFE030848746.1:0-13010 GCA_000404065.3 Pinus taeda | reverse complement strand
CCCCAAAGTATTTTCATGTGTATTGTGCCATTGATTCTTCTTCTTCTGGTTATATTGTTCAACTCGATCTTTAATCTTCCGCAAATTGATAGTAGAAGTAGGTTATAGTGTTATGCTTTGATTTATATTGCATTATCAGGTTAACCTATCACAAATTTTCTAGAAAATATTTGTGACTATTGGAAGCTATTGTAGCTTGAATTTCATAATCATTATATTTTTGTTGTATAGAACATAACATACACTTTTATGCTTATTGAGCATTGTAGGTTCTATATACACCAATGAAATTGCAATGAAATCATATTCTAAGCTTCCTTATTTGCTTTATGAAGCTTTGACTTGAAACGAACTCGTATACAAAAAATATTTCGAAAGGATTATAATCTTAATGCTTTCACCCTATAACCCTTGCAAACAAGATTTGATAAGGATACTTTGCCAATCATTGAAATTGAAGGGGTGCCAATGAAATTGTACATATGAGATTTGATATAAAATTTGTTATTCTTTATGACTATTGGAAGCTATTGTAGCTTGAATTTCATAATCATTCTATTTATATTGTATAGAATATAACATACACTTTTCTTCTTAATGAGTGTTGTAGGCTCTATATATACAAATGAAATTTTAATGAAATCATATTCTAAGTTGCCTTATTCACTTTATGAAGCTTTGATTTGTAAAAAACTCATATAGAAAACTATTTCAAAAGGATTATAATCTTAACGCTTGCATCCTATAACCCTTGCAAACAAGATTTGATAAGGATACTATTACAACGGTCTTTTCTTTGATTGAATCTTGTTATAGTGAATTGTGGCAGTGAGTAAATTTCCCAGAAGTCATATTGTTCTCATATTTCTAGTGTATTTGGTTTTGTTAATATACACAAGATTCTGTAGTGGGTGTTGAGTTTAAATTTAAATGAATTCATTACATTTTACATCTAGTTCTAGACTTATATTGGCACATTGCATTTTGTATTGATGAGTGACTAGAACAAATCTAGAAGTCCTTTTTCCTTGAAGAAACATATTTTATTTATGACAAAGTAGTTATCATAAGACTGTTGAATTCATTTCCCTTTTGTTCTTTATTTTCTCCATTAAGATAGAAAGAGAGTTTATTTATATTTCCAATCCTTGCATTTGATAAAGTGAGGTTATTTACTCCCTTACAACTGAAATTTGTCTTTAATGAAGTTGTTCAATTCAGTAAAGGAGCTATAGGTCAGATTCTAAAGTGATCAAGTAGTTAGGATTCTTTTTATAACAAATGTCATATGGTTGCATGATTAGAATATGGTGTTAAATAATGCTTGTAGTAACTTGAAGGTGTGAATACATAACTTATAGGATAGAATAAGGTTTGGCCTTTATAGGTTCTAGAGTCTGCTTTTGGCATACATTGTGATATATCTCGAAGTATATGGTACTTAGAATGAAATGATGATGTTGGTTCATTAATTTAACATACACTATAACCAACATTTTGGCATTGTTTCTGGGAGGCGCCCAGGACAAGACTTTGGTGAATCTAAATTTTTCAATGAATTTTTACAAAGTTAGAAGTACAAAATTGTGTTGTTTTTTAGCAGGTGTGCCTCTCTTATGCTCCTTATTAGGAGATTTTTATTTATTTAATACAAGTGTTTTTTGTAGGTGTTATCTTTTAGCAAAAACTATTTCATTTTATTGAGTTAGAGTTATTGTAGGCCAAGAAGTAATTTTACAGTCTTTGCTTGGATTTCTATTGAATTCCTCTTTTAAACATGCATGACTAGGGATAAAGGTCCTAATCCTAGGAAGGGTAAAAGTAGATATCATATTCCTAAAATTCCCTTCTCTAATGTTGGGCATACTACAAGTAAACATAAATATATCCAGACCAACAAAGCTAGAACATTGTACTTGGATTTTAGAGATAGTAGTTCAACTGTATCTTAGCCAATAAGGGATAAGAGAGTGACTTTTGTAGACAATCCTCCTCTTTTGGTTGACTTTATAGGTAAGAAAAATCCATGAACTAATCAGTCCTCACCATTAGATATTAGGTACAACTTGATTGGAAATCACTGTAAAATGGTATATCATGAGGATGGAATCGGTGAGGGATATGGTGAAAACAGTGCACAAGGAAACATCACTTTTTTATTTCCAATTATGCACCCTAACTCTATAGTTCAAATGAAGAATAGTCCTCCATCATTTCTTCCACATTTGCATGCTAAGATTCACAAATACCTATATGTGTGTGTGCGTTTTTTTTTGTTTTTTTTTTGTTTTTTTGTTTTGTTTTGTTTTGTTTTGTCCTTATTCTTTTTTGACATATTGTGCATGAGTTACGATTACTCTTCCAATGCCCAAAAAATCAATCTTTTTCCCTCTACCCTTGAGGATGTAGCTTTACACTAGTTCATGGGGCTAGTGGGGAACACCATCTGCACATGGGATGGAATGAGAAGAAAATTCCTTGGGAAATATTAGGAATATTGTAAGGCCCATGACTTACATGATGAAATTTTCAAAATGACGTAATGAGATGATGAAAGTCTAGAAGAATACCTTGAAAGGTTTCCTTAACTCTCCAAACGTCCAAACATAAACTAGTCCCAAGCACTATTAGAACCATATTTTTCTGAGGTCTATTAGATTATTCAAAAAAATTATTAAATATATTAGGGCAAGGAAATATGTCTCATCTAACTTTTGAGTAGATTTGTGATTTGTGTATGAAGTATTAACTTAGCTAGTCTAGGTCTAGTAGGGTTTTGAGAGATATTTCTTTTAAAAATATCAAATCTGGAACAATTGGTGTTACTAAAACTAAACTTAAACATTTTCTATAAAAAATTAAGTATGATTTTCTTGAAAATTTGAATTTTCAATAAGATATTTTACAATTTGAAAAGAAGCAAAAAGATGAATGTAATGCACTTTCTATCTTTTTTCCAAAATGTAGATTAAAACACCCACTTAATGATTGTACTACAAATGTTGATAATAATTATGTCCCCTGTGTCATTTGTGCAGGTGATCATTCCATGAATTAATGTCCATGTATACCGAGTTTTAAAGCCATCTTTCGAGGGGGGAATACATCACATGAACCACTGCATGCGATGAGAGCTAAAAGACCCTCAAAATAGGTAAGTTCAAGTATGACATTTGAACCTACACCTAGTGCTTCTAGTTTTCATGGGAAATAGAATGCATTTCATAATTGGAAATATTCATCTTTGTGGTAAGGGTATCCTTCACAATATTGCCAAAACCATCCTTGTCAACTGAGATGGATAGGGCCTTCATATCCTCCTTATCCATACCCCATGACACCTTAGCATCCTTATCCTAACCTATCCAAAATATTTGCAGATTAAAAATTCACAGCTAGTTAAGTTTCCTTAGAAAATGTAACTTGTACCACCTTAGCTACCATTACCTCCACCTTTTAGTCCACCACAATTACCTGTGTAGCCAGTGCCCAACCCCAACAATAAAGCATCTCAACAAAGTCTTCCTACAGAACTTCCCTCTTTCCCTACATATGATATCACGCAAGTTGAGGTCTAAGACCATTAACTGAGGTTGGGGAAGGTGGTAATAGAATAAAAGAAGTTCAGTCATCATTGAGGAGATAAATGAGGAGGAAACTCCAAACCATTCAAACCATGATGATGTAATAAATCCTACCCCCAAACACTCAAATCCTTTTCCATCTTCAATCTCGCCTCAATATCTTAAGAGGTTGGCTATGGATAATGTTGACCTGACCCTAGAGTTTGACCTAGCTTTTGAGATAAGGAACATTTGCATAAAAGTTCCTTTGTTGCAGGCCCTTAAAGATATTCCAATATATGCCAAAACCATTCGAGAACTCTGTTTTAAGATTTGAGGAAGGAAGATAAAAAACCTCGTACCATATAGTTTTTGGCAAGGAAACTAAGTTAATGGCAAGGCATGATTTTGTTGAAAAATATATAAACCGTGGAAACCTAATTATTTCTATCTAGATTGGAGTCATTCTTTTTTCACAATGTTTTAATTGATGGAGGAGTGGCCATAAACGTTATGACTCAATAAACCATGGAGCACCTTGCGCTGACTCACCTTCATCCCACACCCATATTTCTAGAGCTTGTAGACAAATCAAAAATCAAGCCAAAGGGTGTCTTGGAAAATGTGATTGTCTCCACAGATTCATGGGAATACACCATGTACTTTACAGTCCTTTAGTCTAAAAATCCTATAGGGGGGCATCCTTTGATATTGGGACAACCATGGATCACCATGGCTAATGCTTATATCAGTTTTCACTTCAGTGACATGTTTATTACACATGGGGAATCAAGAAAGAAGGTTATCCGTTATCCTCCTACCAAATCCATTCAAGAGCTACATGATACACTATGGCTAGATGAGAGTAGTAGTGATGAGGATACTGAGAAAATTCACTTGAAATGTAGTAACTGGAAATTATTATTCTAACTGGTAAAATTATTATTTAGTTTATGTTGTTACTAGAAAAATAACAAATAATTCACAATGTAATTTATGCACAAATAAAACATTGTGGAAAATAAACTGAAAATTGAAAAATAATATGCACACACACAATAAAATTGGCACATTTATCTTCGGACAATTTTCCCTATAAAAACCCAATGAGGGAAAACTGGTGCAGTAGATGAGGATTTTTATTATTATACAGTAGTAGAAATTTTGAGTACAATTTCGGATGCCTAATCTAGCAATCCAATCTGAGAGAAACACTGCAAATCTATATGAGGCTAATAGCTTAACACCAAAATTGATTCTGCTTCAAAATCTAGCCAAAATGGGCTACACTAAATGCCCCTGCATCACCCTATGTGCCACCTCTACACAAGATAATTCACGCTACCTATGGAACACCTTGAGTCCTACTAAATCAAATTTCCCTCTTGAGGCTCCTACGCAGGCCCTATGCAACCCCTTGGGAAAATAAATTCAGCCTCACCTCCTAACTCTTATGGAACTAGAAATCTGCTTCACTTTTTCAACTCACACTTGACAACTTGCACTTGCTCCAGCACCCGTTCCCAGTAACTGAAGGTCAATTTTCTGCCTAGATCTGCATTCTAGATAACTCACATGAAATCCTTAGGAAATCTTGTACGACCATATTTAGAAAGCTACACAATCTGCGAAACTCAAATAGTTGGAAAAAATAAATAGGAATCTCCTCCCTTTCCTGCACAACTACCTGTACTACAAATAACACTCCCTCTTATCATGCGCAAATCTGTCTGCTGCTTCTGCTATCAGCCACTGGAAAAATTCATATTTCCTCCAATGACTAGCATCTGGAAATCCTCTAAGAAAATCCCTCAGTGTGTGTAATTTCTCTTCCACCCGACAGTAATATGCTAATGCAATCACTGTTGCAAATTTTCTATGTCTGGATCAAGAATCTTCTTTATGGAAAATATAATCTTCTCACCTCTATCGGTTGGAATCACTACTCATGCAAATCAACCCTTCATGCACTCTCCAGCAATTCACACTACTTGGCTAGGTCATGCACAAACCTCATAATTGACCTGCCACACTCCTTCTCAATCAGAATGATTTCCTCCTTCTACCTCTGAACTTCCATTTTGATCAAACTTGCCCTGATACCATGTGAAAAATCACTTGAAATGAAAAAACTTGAAATTATTTTTCTGACTGATAAAATTATTATTTTGTTTACTTTGTTTTTGGAAAAATAATGAATAATCCAGATTGTAATTTATTCACAAATAAAATGTTGAAAAAAATAAATTGGAAACCGAGAAATAATATGCACACACACAGTAAAATTGACCTAATTATGTTTTCATAACTGTCTCTGGAAAAGCCCAATGCAAGAAAATGGTGCAACATATGAGGGTTTTATTATTATGCAGCAGCAAATATTCTGAGTACAATTTTGGGTGCTTAATCTATCAATCCAATCTGAGAGAAATAATGGAAAAATATATGTGAGGTTAATACCTCGACATTGCAACTGATTCTATGTTGAAATCTGGCCAAATTAGGCCACATGAAATGCCCATGCATCAGCCTCTACACAGGCTTATTCACACTGCCTTTGGAACATGTTGGATCCTATAGCTCTTCATGACTCTGCCCCAAGAAGTGACTCACTTGGCCTCTTAGAATTTATCACTACCCTCAGTATCTAAATTGACTCCTCCTCTAGCTAAATCAAACTATCCTCTGAAACCATCCTGCATAGTCCTTGCGTAGCTTCTTGAGGAAAATTTGCCCCTATTGGGCATGGCCCAACTTGGCCCAAATTTTGGGTAAAATACCCAGTGAAAGAAGGAGTGGACCATGGAAGTTGGCGAAGAAATATTGGTCACGTAGACTTCTAGGGCTTTAGGGATGGGATAAAGCCCTTATTTTCTAATGGGTATCTGGTAGTAGTCCTTGTTTTATGTATCCATGGTATGTGGGCCATGGTTCTTATATAGATTAATTGTATAAAAGGACATCTAATACTTTGTAATTGGATCATCTTAGAATCTAAATGATAGAAGCATAAGTGAATCTATGTTTCCACATCTATAGTTTGTAGTTTTGGAGAATACTCCGCATCTGAGTGCATGGAGACCTTAAAGAGTCTATAGTTGTGTGCACAGACCACCTGTAGCTAAGTGCCCAAGTCATAGAAGTGAATGTAATTGAAGATATTCTTAATAAAGAAGAAGTTTTGTGAAAGTATTTTGTCTTTGTACTTCTTATTTGTCTACTATTCTGTATCTGGTTATGTGTGCTTTTTACTTAATTATGTGAAGAACCTTAAGATATATTGTTATGTGTCGAAGTTTATGCATTTATGTATATTAATCATCTGCGTGAAGTTATTATGCATGCGAAGCTATAATATCTATATAAAATAGAAGTAATTTCATGACACCACTTCGCGAATATCCCCTCAGTTGCAGAAGGTTGGATCTGTAACCTCCCATAACTGCTTTGGGTGAGACTGTTATCTGCTTGCAGGTCATTTTCAAAAGGGCCATTAATTGAGGGTTTTGTTGGTGCGCACACAATCTAAACTTGGGGCAAGCCCCCTCAAACCAAAAAATGGTTCCATTGCAAGTTTTATCTTCGAATATATATTATCCAAATTTGGTTGCCTGAAGATCTTGATGAGCTATCAAGGGACAGACTTTTTGAATGAGACAATTGAAGCACTAACAGAGGAATTTCAGGTTTACCATGAGAAGAGCACTCCCTATCACCCTTAGGTAAATGAGAGTGTGGAGGATATTAATAAGATTATGGAGAATGAATTGACCAAGGTGTGCAATGTAAACAAAGATGATTGGGATTTGAGGATTCTAGCGGTGTTGTGGGCATACAAAATGACATGCAAGAAATTAATAGGACAAACACCTTTCAGGATGGTATATGGACAAGAAGCAGCTATGCCTATGGAATATATTGTGCCAAGCTTGAGAATTGCAGTTGTCACAAATATCAGATACCCTTACATGATGAAGGAATGAATGTCACAGATACTAGCTTTAGAAGAAGACAGATTCATAGTAGGATTCCATCAGCAGGTGCAGAAAGAAAGGAAGAAATACTGGCATGACATGCACATCAAAAAGAAGATATTTCCAAAGGGGTATCTTGTATTATTAAATGACATTAAGTTTGTAAAGTTCTCGAGGAAATTCAAGACACATTGGTTGGGGCCATATATTGTCAAGAAAATTATAGATGGCGGAACTGTTAAGCTCGGAAAGTTGAATGGATAGATGATTCTTGGGAAATTGAATGGTAGTAGACTGAATATATAAATGGATGATTATGTCCCTAGACCATCACACTGAAAAATGAAGGGGAGAAAGTCTTAGTGCCACCATGCAGTTGAAAGTGGGCACAGGACTATAAAATACTCTGTAGGAAGGTACTTCGCCAAAGGAAGAATGGTGCATGCTACTCAAAAGTGTGGTGAAGTCTAATGGAGTTATGATGAAGAAAATATGACTGCACCAAAGAATAAATATCACGAAGTTAGCTAGAAATATGACAGTTGGAAGGAAAAAGGGCACCATTAAAAAAGAAATTACCATCGAATGGTGTGGGAAAAAAAAATTTATGAAGCACAATTGGATGTATCTAGCTCATACCTACATTAATGAACCAAATCTAGAGCCAATCATGAGTCTGAGAATTCAAAATTGTTATACAAACTGCATCCCATGCCACATTTTACACTTGTTTCCTAGAGAGATCATAAATTGTGCCTATGTAAAGAAGATCTGTTTCTTGTTTGAGAGGAGCTAGGAAGAGTGGGTCAAAATATTTAAGAAGAAGGGGATAACTAGTATTATGGAGTCACAATAAGGAAAGACCATAGGAGAAAATATGCCTATGACCATGACACATTTATGGTTGCCAAGAAAGGTACTTGTGTTGTCGCAGTCAGAGCCACAGAAGATGAAGGAGAAGAGACCAACTAAGGTCTCTGTAGTAGAATTGAAAATATCACTGCAGAAGAAGATGGAGAAGGAAGTGTGGTCAAAGAGCACAGAGGATAAGGGCAAAAGGCCCATGCAAAAAGGGAAGAAAACAATACAGGAGGAGGGACCCCAGTAGGTCCATGATAGTGAAGAAGAAGTTGAGTTCCACAGGAAGGAGATGGAGGATGTGGATATTCCCTTTTTGCTCCCAGTATATATGCCGCCGAGAAAGCCAGGCACGAAGTGAGTTAAGGAGCCAAAAGAAGGAAAATTTGCTACGTATACGTTGTTGTTTCCAAAAGAGGTGTCGTTCGAAGGAGAAGTGCTAGGGTATATTCTGAAACTCAAAATGGAAGATTGGGATTTCAATGGCAGAAGTAAATACCCGCAGTACGAGCCCAGTAGGTACCTAAAGAAATTTTGCTACCCGGAGAGCGGAGTTATGAGATTAGAGCCACAACAATGGGTTGTGAGAGTGGGGAGAGCAGGACTTTTGAACATGATGAATGTGCCACACTTCGATCAAAGTCCATTTAGTACAAATTGTGTGTGATAGCACCTCGCACCAGTGCATGATGATTGTATTTGGCTGGGAATGAGGATCCCAATTGATGAAATTCTCATTAGAAGAATAACAGTGTTTCCATACCAGGGAAAGAACCCCAAAAATGATTCATGGGTAAAACAAAAGACAAAGAAATGGCCCAGATGATGAAATACAATTTCAAGTTGGTAAAGAAATCTCGTGACTACGAGATAAATTCTATCAAAGATCAGGGTGTGTGCTTCACCACACATATCTTAGCGGGGAAGATTATGAGGAAGTGTAGGCTAATGAGGTGCCTACAGCAGTGGTATCATTGGCGGAGTAGTGTGCGGAAGGAGTCTAGTTCAACTAGGCTTCTTATTTATGCAAGGAATTTTTTATGGACTACAGGGAGGCATAGGAAGAAGGAAAGACCTTCCACTATGATTGGTTGTTGATTCTTATTGCACTCATTGCATGGAAGGAGCCGAAAGATTGTCAATTTCTGACTGTGGAGGTAGATGTGTGCGAAACAAAGAGGTATGATTTGTTATGGTTTACAAAGGATCCAACCTGTGCAACAAAGAATCAAATATTTTTTGTGTTGACGGAGATGGATTTTCATACGGTGGTGAATCAATATTTGAGACTTACACCGAGCCTGTACAAGTAGTACTATCATATAGAAGATTTTAAGGTAGACTTTCATTGGGAATATGTGAAAGCAATGAAGGACCCAATAGATACATGGCATCCATTTCCATATCTAGTAACAGAAGATGATCTACTCACGATAGTGTAGAGTTGTCCAGAGGAATGGATGACTCCACCTGGTGGAGAGATTGGAGTAGATGATGCAAAGAAAGGTACCTCTCATGGTGTGGGTATAAGTAAGAAACATGTTGTCGAAGATTTAGAAGAAACAAAAGGAACATGAGAGGAACATGAAGAACATTGTAGTGATGTGGAGGTATCAGAAGAATCGCCCTTTGTGATAAAGATGTAGGCAAGAAAGAAGCATAAGGTAGATAAGAGCAAGGGTGCAGTGCCACTTGTCCTCACTGATGGGGACATTGATGAGATAGCAGAGAAAATTCAGGAGATTAACGCAGAGACCTGGGATAAGATTAATTATCACTGGAAAGTGATCTTAGCTTAGGTGCAACAGGGCATTGTCGAGCTGAAGGTGTTGCCACAAGCAGTGAAGCAACCAGAAAAGGTAGCCTTGTCATTGCAGGAAGAACAAAGATTCGAAACAAGTTTTTGGATGAGGATGTTATATGTGCCGGCTAGGGCACTGAAGTTTGAAGTTGAAGCAGATAAAGAGTGAGCCAAGACGTGGCACAATGTCCAACTGAACATTACTGCATTACCTCTTTAAGTGTTGCATGAATTTCATCAAATAATCACCATGGAGATGTAGGAATAAGAGCAGCGTATGACGTTGGTGAAAGAAAAGGTGACGTCAGAGAAAGCAACAATAAAAAAGGAGTTGAAGCAAGTGGCCATGGAAAGGGAGAAAGCAAGGCAACAATGGGAATAGTTGGAGAAGGCCATTGCTGAGAACTGCAGTATAGTTCCAGACGTGAAGATCTGCGATGATGAAGCACCAGCAGAGAAGGTCATGAAGCTTGCAATTTCGATCAAATACTCGAAGAATGCCATCATCAAATTAAAATTCGACTATGAGGTGCATATATCAGAGTTGCAGATATGATTGTAGCCAACTATGCCACCAAAGGTCTAAGAGCAAAGACAAAAGCACCTCAGCACAACAATCAAAGGCATATCGGATATGGTGGCAGATTGTGGGAAGTTGCCCGAAGATATGATGTAGATTTGGACCTCACTGTAGGAGGATCCAAATTTCATGAAGATTGAGGAGGAACTACAGGCCAAGCAAAAGTGGCATGATGAGATCTTGGCAGTTTTGAAGACCTTACCTATCTTCCAGATATTTTCCAACAATTCTGAAGGGAAAACCATCAGGTACAAATGGATGATCTACGGAGGAAACCACATATCTTATAGGCGAGGACTCGGCCGTAGCAGGAGGAAGTCCTACAACTTTCATAGGTATTGGATGAATGGCTGAAGGAATTGAAGAAAAGGGAAGCGGAGCTACTACAGAAGATCGTTGGCCATGCTACAGAAGATTTGCTAAAGGAAGCACAACAGGAAGAAATGTTGATGACGGAAACACTCCAGCAGTAGAATGCAATATACAATGGCATCACAACGAAGATTAAGGGCCTTGAAGCTGAGTGACTCAAAATGAGTCATGGGTGAGTGTTGGGGGCCTACTGGGCATGGCCCAACTTGGTCCAAATTTTGGGTAAAAGACCTCGTGAAAGAAGAATGGACTGAGCGGAGCTGGCAACGAAATATTCATCACCCAGACTTTTAGGGCTTTAGGTATGGGATAAAGCCCTTATTTTATAATGGGTATTGGGTAGTAGTCCTTGTTTTATGGATCCATGGGATGTGGACCATGGTTCTTGAATAGATGAATTGTATAAAAGGATATGTAATACTTTGTAATCATATCATCTTAGAATTTGAATGATAGAAGCATAAGTGAATCTCTGTTTCTGCATCTACAATCTATATTTTTTAAGAAGGCTCCATAGTTGAGTGCATGGAGACCTTAAAGAGTCTGCATCTAAGTGTGGAGACCACCTGTAGCTGAGTGCGCAAGTCAGAGAAGTGAATGTAATTGAAGATATGCTTAATAAAAAATAAGTTTTGTGAAAGTATTGTGTCTCTCTAATTCTTATTTGTCTATTGTTCTGTATCTCTTTATGTGTGTTGTTTACTAAATTATGCAAAGAACTATAAGATATATTGTTATGTGTTGAAATTGATGTGTTTTTGTATATTAATGATCTGTGTTAATTTCTTATGCATGCGAAGTTATAATATTGATATAAAATAAAAATAATTTCATGGCGCCACTTCATGGATATCCCTTCTGTTTCAAAATCTTTGTTCTGCAACCTCCCATAACTGCTTCGGGTGAGACTCTGATTTGCTTGTAGGTCATTTTCGAAAGGGCAAGTAGTTGAGGTTCTTTTTGGTGCACAGCACAATCTGAACTCGGGTCATACCCCAAAAAACCAATATTCCTCCTCTCAACTGATTCTTCTAGATCTATAATCCTCTTCCAAAAATCCGTTACTGATCTCCCTCTAAATCATGCTTCCTTCTAGCTTGATTTCTTCCAGATGAATGTTGCTCTTTGGAAAATAGATATGCCAAGGAAGCTCTCTCTTCCTATGTGTTCTTATCCAACCTCATCAACATTGTTAGGGTCCCACCCTAACCCTCTTATTCATGTCATGGGATCACGTCATAGTCAAGAGTCAATAAAGCCCATATTAATATTTGTAAGTGGTTAACCCGCAATTAATGAAGGGACCACAGTTAGTTACAAATGGGCGGTAGTATTAAATAAAGGGTAAATGGGCGGTAGTATTAGATAGATGGTATTAATAAAACCCACGGTATTGACCCGTGGTATTGCATGTATGAGTCATATATAAAGGATAGAGACTCCCTGCGAGGAGTATCGTGTCTTGTTTTGTAATCGAGCTCTGCTCTATTGGAGGTTGCCCCCTCGAAGAGGCCTGTGAACATTTCTCTCTGAGTAATAAAATCATTGCTATTCTGTGTTCTGGGTATATTTTCTTCGCATATTCTGTGTTCTGGGTATTTTTTCTCGCATATTCTCTGTTCGGTATTGCTTTGCAGGTTAAGAAGCATAACAAGTGGTATCAGAGCACTTTCCAGGGCTCGGTGGGATCTCCAAATTTTAGCAAAAAAAAAATTGGCTAGAGACGTGTTCCGGCGTCTTTAAACCACGGGATCTGTCGTTAAGCGTATAAACCTGCAGATTTGGGGAGGCATGCACGCAGGGAATACAAGAGGTGGTCACGTCTGTTGGACTCCCTTGTAACCCCTGTGGGTACCCCTTCG
>APFE030848745.1:0-12440 GCA_000404065.3 Pinus taeda | reverse complement strand
GGACAAAGGTGAAGGAAGTGATGACCTTCACAAAGTTTGCAAGGGAGTCTAATCTTCCCTTTGCCTTTCATATTCCCAACTACAGGGGTATCATCGCTGTGAGGGATAGTGGACGATAATGGACAGGCTGGATCACGAGCCCATATCCTCAAGACCCTGGGAATGCCAGGACAATCTCGAAGGAGGTGGTTTTCCTTGCATAGTCTGCACAGGAACTTGACCTTGGGTGGAGGGGTAGGAAGGAGTCCGTCTTCCGTTGTCCGTGGTGGAACAACAGTTGTGTTTGTAGTCTTCTTTGTGTTTTTGACCGTTCCCTTGTTTGACTTTTTCTTCATTGACTTCTTCTTCTTCTTGTTATCCACGTGGGTACTTCCACCAGGCGAAGAAGGAGTCGTTGAAGTAGGTGTCGAAGGGGTGGTTTCCACCTTTGGTTCAACTGGGTGTTGAGCAGGCGGCGGGACTGATGTAGTATCAGCCGACATAAAAGGGACCACAGAGTTTGAAAAAAGCCAGACTGGTAACCCGACAGTTAACCCTGGGAGAGTTAGTGTTGCCATATAAAGGGCACCAGCATTTCCAGGAGAAGGGAAATGACCAGCATCCCCATTAGGTGGGGGACTTAGGTTGATGAATCCAGGGAAACTTGCCATGTAAAGACGAAGTCCTAGTCAAACTAGCGCACTCAAGATCTAAATGGGTAATGTGATTGCGGCCAGATAAATTATTAAGACATTTTAATTTGACCTTTTCATCTTTAAAGAGTCGAGAAAAGGACGAAAAGCTGACTCTAGTCTCCTTCGATTGTTTTTCGAGCACGAAGTGACAAGCTGCTCGCTTACACCTTTTTTGTTAGACAGTCTGAAAAGGATCAAAAGCTGACTACTCTGGAAATCTAGGTAAAAGGGTGTGCCAAACAAACCGTAAAACTGCTTATACACCTTAGCGATCAGAAGATCACCAAGGACTTCCCGTACTGCAGTCAATCTTCCCGAATGCTGTGTTCAGTGCATTACGGTCCGTAGGGAGGCAGACTCGGCTTCCTATGGATCAAAGGTTGTAATCCTATAGGGTTCTCCCAAAATATATGCGACGGTACGTGGGAGCACAGTCCGTACTAGCACTTATCGTTTCACCGTGGAGGAATCACCCAACCACTCAACGTTAAGCTACTAGGTTTAAAGACGTCGGAACACGTCTCTAGCCTAGACCTCTAGATTCATGTTAAGTTCCAATGCGTTTTTAGATAAATTTGGTTTATTTTACGGTTGATCTTGAATTAGGTTTGAGTTTCAGGTCCTACCGTATGATCTCTCAAAAACACCTAAATGCAACTATATGCCAAAGACCATCATTTTGTTCGATGAATCCTAGCTATAAGAAAGTTAGGGATTTTTCAAACAAACAAAACGAATTCAAGCAATCATGCAACCTAATGCAACTAGCAGCAAGGAAACGACACTTTTCTTTTGAAAACACAAAATAACAGAATGCTCTTTTCCTTTCAACTATTAAATGCAAAAGACACTAGTTTGCTTTATTTTTCAATGACATAAAAGTGCTTTTAAAATGAATTAGAGAGATAGCAACACTAAGTGAAAGACTAAAATCACTCAATGCACACACACAAGACAATTCCCAAGTCACTAAAAACCAGTTTCCCAAATCAAAGGAAAACAAAGGCTTATGAGCTATGTAATCTAAGCTCAACAAGACACCGAGGAATTCAAAAGAGGAAAGCAAATCGCTTGGAACACAATTGATCACTTTCAACAATCACCAAACAAAACATGAAAACAAAACGAAGTTGGCTGGCCAACCAAGAACACAAGATCCCAAACGGGAGGCTAGACACACATGACCACTAGATGCCCTAGGGTTTGAGTGTGAAATCAATGGAGAAAAGCAAACACCCGAAGGATGAGAGTCCACGACCAGACAAACGACAATCCGACACACTTCAGTAATCGTAAAAGCCAAGATAAAATGCAAACCAAGCAACAAAAGCAAAAAGGAAGGCTTTTCAAAAACTGAAAACAAGCAATAAACGAACACTCGGGGAACGAGGCCTCGCAAACAAGCGAGTTACAGTTTAAACAAAATTAACAAGCCAAAAGCCAAGTGGAAAAAGCAGGGGACAGCCAAACCAAGAGGTTCAGGAGGTCAATTTGGACAAAAAGAGTTTTACAGGATCAGCGCGGGTGACCCCTCAGCAACAAAGCGATGACAGAAAAAGGTCTGTAGCAACTTTGCGCTGTCAGCGCGGAAGGACACGGATAAAGGGCGCTGTCCCGAAAATCAGGTCAGCGCGACTGTTAAATGTATACACGCGATGACATAAACGACAAAGAAGACATTGTGCGATGTCAACACAGCTGTTTTAAAATAAAACGCGCTGAGGCTAAAAAACAAATAAAATCGAACCAAAAACCCCCAAACCAAGGCAACAGGATTTCAAGGCAACTAAAGCAGTTCCTAGGATGAACCAGGAAACAAATCAACAACAAATCAATCCCCAAACTTTGACAAAGAGGCAATAATCAAATCAAAAACAAGGGTGAAACACAAAGAGACCAGCAAGCTCCCCAGCGGAGTCGCCAAATTGTTGGAGAGGTAAATCCCCTCTACGGATAGAGGCAATCCCTACTAGCGCAAAGGGGGTCTAGCAACAATCAAATAATGCTACACCGCAGGTTCCTAGTTGTAATTAACAAGTGGGTAAAAGAAACCTACTTGGATTCCAACGCTACGTTTGTCGAAGAGATAATCCTCTCGCTCCTTCGCTTCAGCCGATCACATTCCTCCACTATCCTCGCGGATAGACACCTGCACAAGCAAAGAGGGAACATACACAAGCGTAAAATCTACTAAAAACAACTATGTATCAGTCAGGAAGGATACAATTTACATTAATCGTTCATAGGACAAATGGAAATGGAACCATAAGAGTAGTCATCTATCTTTATTAATCAGAAAGTAGAGTAAGGTACAACCGAAGTCCTGACGCTGAGTCCTTTTCTCTAGAGGGTCCAGCCAGCATGTCTTCCAAGCATTCACCTTTGAAGCAAATCTCCCAAGTCAAAGAGGTCTCTCTCTCACATACAAGGCAACAAGCTCATGGCCTTCCTCAAGCTCAAAGCAATCCTCACACAACACACCAAATGCCTATAAAGAGCAGCACTAATGCACTAAGAATTCCTCAATCAAAGTCTATATGTTCCAAACTAGCTGCTCATGGGCAATGGAGGAGCCTTATAAAGGAGAAGGAGTCTCCATGAATAGGTAAAGGATGAGCTTTCCCCCATGAGAAGTGGATGATCAGTCGAACAGACATGTCAGAGAAAGGATGGCGACCTCAACAATGTTAACAGCCAAGTCTGGAGTCATCTGGAAGGCTAGCTGTTAGAACAAACTCGCCTAAACAGGATCAGCGCGGGTGCAAAACTGGGCTGGCACGCTGGCATCGCAAATCAACTGTAGAAGAGGTCTGGTCAGCGCACAGCGGTACAAACGGAGGGCGCGCTGTCCGTGAAATTGGACCAGCGCGGAAAACACGTGTGCTTCCGCGCTGGCAGCGCAGCAGTTACATTATCCTCCGCCGGTCAGCGCGGTTATTTAATAAACAGACGCGATGATTCAATTAACTTAGGCAAAGAGGGTTTTTTAGCCATTTTAGAGAGCATAAGTCAAGGTGAATGTGATTTTATGACACAGTAGGGAGACTGACATGATGGCAGTGACATTTTACTGTGTAACACCGGACACACAAGAAGAATTGAATGAGAGAGCTAGAAGAAATCTTCTAAAATTGGCTGACTTGGAACTTCCTGCACAGGTTCTCGCTCTGCTAAAGCCTCAAGCAAGAGTAGCTGCCTCATCCTCTACAGCACATCAAGAGGCAGTCCAAACTACAAACCAAGCTCAGAGCAAAGGCAAGGAGAAGGAGATGGAACAGGAACAGGTACAGTAGGCACAGGTCCAACAGCCCCAACAGGTACCACAGCCACAAAAAGAGCAGCCAGGGCAGAGGGAACAGATAGCAGAGGCCCCAATGGCCACACAGCAGCAGCCAACACAAATGGCACCTCCCAAGCAAGACTCAAGGATCGACTCTTTTGTCCTCCAAACCCCTCAAAGGGAGGATGTAAACAGGAAAAGGGACAGAGAGACTCCCCTTACTGCCTCACCAACTCAAGGGGAGAAGAGGCAAAGGTTAAACCCTTTCTCTGAAGAAGAAATGCCAATGGGGCAGACTTCAGGTACAGGCCTGCCCAGCATGGAGGCCTCAGCCAGCTCCTTCCAACAAGAGCAAGATAGGGTAGCAGGAGGAGAAGTTAGCTCCTTAGGCCAACAAAGGGAAGGTGAGAAAAGCATTAAGCAGAGATTTAAGGACATCAAAAGCAGAAATGAACCCTTAAGGTTGCAATTATATAATCATCTATTAAAAATGGCTCCCACAAACCAGCAAAGACTCATGTCTGCATATGATGCACATGAGGGAAAGATGATAATGAGCCATTTCACACCAGCAGTGCAGAAACCACAGTCAGCTGCAGATTATATCAGGACCAACCTTGAGGTCCTGTCCAAGGACATCCACCCAATGGATCAAATAGGATTGCACAAACAAACGGGTGAGATGGTGTATGCCACATTGGCAGATAAAACCTTGGTGAACTATAGGCTACAAAATAGCCTGAATAACACCACTGCACAACATGAGCTGGAAAGGGCTTCCTCTCAAGCAAAAGACAACAGGATCAAAGCTCTAGAGGAAATCATAATAGAGCTTGGACATGATCCTAAAGATGTCCAGGCAGTGCAGGAGATTCTGAAGCTGAGGGATGCTGATATGGCAGCATTAAGAAAAATGATAAAAATCCCAGCAACTCTTCATCCTCAAATAGAAGAGATTGCCCAGCTCAGACAAGATAAGGATGGAGCTGCTATGTTAATTACATTATATAAAGAGCTCATCCACACTCGAGAGAGGCTGTAGGAAATAGAGGCCACCCTTCAGACAACATTGCAGCAAAAGGAGGTAGGGAAAACTTCACAAGCTCCTCCATAAACAGTTAATCTGGAGGAAGTTCCTCAAACCACTGCTCCTCCCAGTCAACAGACACAACAGGCAGCACCATCCATCTCAGCGCCAACAACAGAGCAAGCTGAAAGCCTTGACATGCAAAAGCTGAGGAATGAAATTCAAGCCTTGGAGTCTCAAATGTCAGAGTTAAATCAGGCCAAAGACACTCTGGCTAAAATCAATGAGAAATATGACAAGTCCAAGCAGAATGTGGCCGAAAGAGAGAGAGAGGTCAAGGCTCTCAAAAAGAGAATAACTGAGCTAGAAAAAGAGCTCACACTGGACAAGGTGACATCTGAACTCAAGAGGGTCCTGTGGGCCAATATTGGTCAGTCCATCATAGACCAGTGGGAGTACATTGAAGCCATCCATGAGCAGATAACTCTCATTGGAAAAGCACACAGAGAGATCCAACGGGCAAGGGCATCTCTAGGCAATATGCCTGAGATTGCCACTAAAATGATAAACGTGCTGAACTACAGGACAAGCTCCCAGCTCATCAAAATGGGAATTGGCAACAGGACTGAGACCATTTCACTGATCAAAAGGGTCCTGACATTAAGAAACTTGGTCTAGACCCTGGAAAGAAGAACTCAGGATATGCAAGCAGATATCAACAAATTCCAGAACAGGTTCATGGCATTGCAAAACAGGAGTCTTCCTAGCTTGCTGGAGCCATCAGGAAGGTTGCTCTCACATGAAAAATATGCCAAGAGAGTGAACACTTTTGGTGGAAATCAAATTGCAAAGACAGCTAGTACATCAACAGAAACAGGACTAGCTACAGGACAAACCCTCTTCAACAGGGTGGAGAGTTTATTTTTTATTATGAATGAAATCACACACTTGTTTGATGAGCCTCCCCATTTTTACAAGTACACAGAGGCAGATGAGACCATGGGGTCAATTTTGAGGCATCAATTGCCTACACAGGATGTGTGGGATAATTTGATACAATTACTGTTAAATCAAAGTCAGTAATTATGTTTTTACTTTTTGAAAATATTTTAAGTTTTCATACACAGGAAGATAAAGACACATCAGCAGGTATGCAAAAAGAGGCTAAGCCAACTCAGCACAAATATTCGGCCACCACAGCAGCCCTGGTAGTCACAGGTGACAGGGCTAAGAAGCTATATGAGGACAGAGTTGCACAGACACGTCAAACAGCAGTTATAACAAAGCGCTCAACCGACTCAGTGAGCTCCAAAGGTCACAATTTTCTGACAGGAGTAAAGAGCACTTATGTTGTATTAAAATATTGTAATAACTTCTTATCTACTACTCCTGTACGAGTTAAAGTAGATATTTACTTCTCAGATGACTCAATACCTGAGATATTTTGTATGAGACACTTCTATATATTCCCCCTCGCGTTAGTTATGCAGGGGTTGGACATGGGATGTAAAAGATTGTTCATTATCTATTATGCTTTTCTTTCATTGTAACTCTCAGAGAAGTAATACAAAGGATGATGGAATTTCCAAAGCTCTGTGTTGCTTGATGTTTTGCTGGTGTTTAGCAGAAAGTTGCAGGATTCCTGCGTATCTCATGGCACAATAAGTTTCTCTTGTAACTCTTTGTTATATGTTTGTTATCTTTCATATCTCTTTCATGTTTCCTGTGTTTAAACAGTTAATAGCAGAGAAAAAGAATAGTTCCAGGACTTAATCACAGATTACCCTGAACTCAATCTAAGCTATTTTTAATGTCTTTTCTTCAGTTACAGTAATGAAAGCGTAATTCTTAATTGCTACCCTTTCACACTATTTCATCACAGTGATTATTGTTTCAGGAATTCAAGTTTGTTCTTGAGGAATACATCCCTTTCTCACACCCCAGCTTAGTGAAAAATTCTTAATTTCTCTTCACTGGTTGTTTGCACTCCATTATCATAATCTAAAGTTTGTTCCATGAAGTATCTAAATGGCCTTGTAACTCCAGCTGCACCAAACTCAGGATTTCAAGAAACCAACAGCCACAGACTCCATTGCCCAATGGACTAATTTTACCTGCAGAACTACATTTCAAAGCTTTCAGAAAAAACATCCTCCCAACCAAACATAAACCAAAAAACCTTCACTTCATAACTAGCCTAAAATCTCCATAGAACATAGACAAACCTTAAAGAGAGAGCCCTCTCTGATTACAGCTGGGCTAGAAGCTGTAGTCCAAAGATTGGTTAGTGGTTACCCCGGCCGTATTCCCTTGGGAGTCATAGGGAACAACCTGGGTGTTAACAGGTGCAATGCATATCACCTTCCCAATTTACAGGGTGCGATGCATACTATTTTGCTCCTCTGAGGGTGCGATGGTCGGGAATGGACAAATGGCAGGGACCAAAATGCGAGGTGGAAGATCATGGAATCTTCCAAAATCTTCCCCTCTGACACTCGCCACTCCATTTTCGACCAGGGATGAGTAAGAGATCTTCATTCTCCAAGTGGAAGTAGGAACTATCAGAGAGAAGACACTAATCAAGATCCCAAAATATGACTCACCTCTCTGTAATCATCTATATATGGATCCCTCATCACAGAGATCCAGACGCTGGAATTTTGTATCTTATAGAGAAGTGTTGTTGGTATTCTAGTGTACATTCACAGTGTTGGGTGATCTAGCTTTGCTTGAGGTGAAGAAGGGCTTCTTAGCTAGAGGATGATCTTGGGTTAGAGCACATGGTTGTAATCTTCTTGCTACTTTTCATCTGAATAAAATTATTCTTGTTTCCTTCCATATTCTTGTGTATTTGTTTATATATGCATGTATATGGTTAATACACATCTGATCCTGCATTATTTATGAATTTAGATCCTTGTTTCTTGCATAGTAGTATGTTGTCGTGATTCTACAGGTCCTTTTGAAGCTGAGCAGACAAAGAGTGAGCAGCAAAACTCTATCAAGAAAGAGAGGGAATCGAGTGCAAGACTCAGGTTGGCCCTCTTGGTTCTCCCCTCATCTATTTTCATAAAAGGAATCAATAGTAGACTTTGATTGTTTGTTTCTAAGATAGCCACCCATCTTAGTGGGAATAGCAGCATCCGTGTGGACACTATTCCCGTATAACACCATTACATTCTTCAGCAGAGCTATAAGAGATGCAGCCTTAAAATACAACATCATTGAGAAGCAAGCCCTGGCACTTGTGAAGGCATTGAAAGATTTCCGAGTATATATTCTACATTTTCATATTTTGGCCTATGTTCCTAATGCTGCTGTCAAAGATGTTTTAGTGCAGATCGACCCGGAAGGAAGAAGAGGCAAGTGGATTGCAGCCTTGTAGGAATATGATGTGGAAATGAAGCCCACAAAGCTGGTGAAAGGAGAGGGATTGGAAACGTTAGTGGCTAAATCAAACTTGCACACCTTGGACATAAATCTGATTGCTGCTATGTCTGATGAGAATGAGGAAGGATCATCAATTCAGGTGTCTGAAATGTTTTCTCTTTCTCCATGGTATTCAGATATCATATATTTGCTTAAAAATTATCACCACCGCCCAGCATGGCTAGAAACAAAGCGAGAACACTCAAGTTGAAGGCTGCCAAGTTTTGCATTCTAAATTCTGCACTGTATTGGGAAGATCTCGGTGTCATTATATTAAATTGTTTGGTGGAAAAGGAAGCAAAGAAGGTCATGGAGGACTGCCACCAAGGAGACTGTGGTGGTCACCTTTTTTGGAAATCAATAGCAAATAAAATTCTGAGAGTGGGGTACTATTGGCCGACATTGTTTGCTGATGTATATAAGATGGTCAAGCGCTGTCATAAGTGTCAGATTTTCAAAGGAAAGTAGAAGTTACAACATTTTCCACTTAAGCCTATAGAGGTGAGTGCTCCTTTCCAGTAATGGCGGTTGGATTTCATTGGTGAAATTCATCCCACTTCTTCTGGTCAGCATAGATGGATCCTCACAGCGACAAGTTATTTCACGAAATGGATGGAAGCAATTCCCACCAGACAAGCTACAGATGCGGTAATTATTTCATTCCTTGAAAATAACATCTTGTCTCGCTTTGGTTGCCGGAATAAGCTAATCACGGATAACGCAACAGCTTTCAAATCAAAAAGGATGGTAGAATTTTGTCATAAATATCACATCATTTTGGGTCACTCAACTACCTATCATTCGCAAGGTAATGGATTGGCGGAGTCTTCGAACAAATCATTGGTCAACATCATCAAGAAGCTACTGGAAATAAATAAGAAGAGCTGGCATAAGAGGTTCGTCAATGCACTTTGGGCAGATCGGGTCAATTAGAAGAAATCCATTGGTACATCACCGTTCAAGCTGGTTTATGGAGTTGATAAAGTATTTCCTACCTCTCTCGCTACCCCGGTAGTCAAATTGCTTTAGGAGGCCAGCAGTGAAGAAGATCCCATGCAGAGAAGGTTGAATCAAATGGTCCACTTGCAGCAGACCAGAGAAGAAGTTTTCAACAACACATCCAAATTGCAGGAGAAGATCAAGAAAATTTATGACAGAAAGGCAAAGGTGGACAAATTTCAGTTGGACGATGTGGTGTTGAAGTGGGATGCAAGGAATGAGGAAAAAGGTAAGCACGATAAGTTCGAGAACCTCTAGAAAGGTCCCTTTAAAATTGCAGCATATCGGGGTCAGAATGCCTTTCTTCTGAAGGAAATGAACGGGGAAGATTTTCCAGGAGGGTTGATCAATGGTCGGCTGCTCAAGAAATACTATTTCTAATTTACTAACGCTACTTCCACTATCATTGTAAATACCATTTTTAGTTCAGTTTGATTAGAGTTTGTCAAGTTAGTATTCACGTCATTTCAATGTCAAATTTAAGTCAGTTTTTTGGTCATTTTAGTTTCATAAATGAGTCAGAGTCTTGTGTTGTTTGTCGAAATAATGACTCCATAGCCCAATGGATGAAGGCACTGTCTAGCTCTTCCATAGATCTACTATTCTTGGCACCTCCAAGGAGCTACCATCGCCCATTGGAGCCAATGTTAGAGTTGGTCTGGTCAGTCCTCCGTCAGAGATCAAAACTCTTTATGCATTTCATTTTTTAGGAGTCCCTCTCCATTCACTCAGTTGCATTCCGCTAGGGGCATGCCATAATCTGACGGAAAAGGTCATGCTAGTCATTTCCCCTCATGTCTGGCTCCTACTGACTTAGGTCTTTTGTCAATGATCACCAAAGTTCATGACAATCAAGGTCTGGTCCTTTAATGGACAAAAGTCATTTTCGATCATTAGCTCTAGGGATTAATCAATTTGGTCTTTAAACATATCCAATAAAGCCATGCAGGTCGGAGTGAGGCCCTTACAAAGTTATGATTCAGAGAGTTTCATTGTCATGTTGATAGACTTCAACTGTTCTTCAAAACTCCGCTTTGAAGAAAAGTCAAATAGTGTCATTTGTGATAAAATTTGCAAAAAAGTCATCAGTTGATTTCCTCACGTGCAGTCATGGTTTCCATGGTCAAATGCCCTGTCATGCAAGCCCCGCAAAGAGTGCCAAAAATTTCATCATTTGAGCTAAAATTTCAAAGGGAAAAGTGAAATTCAGTATTGCTTTAAGTCAGTGAAAAAGTGTCAAAACACAACATTAAAAAAGTGGGTTTTGAAGAGGAAAAAATTAAACCCATCACTTCAAAGCCTTTATATACAAGTTTCCACCAAAATCAAAGTCATTGTGCTAATCAAGGTTATTGAGAAACATAGCATGGTGTTTGAGAGGCAAAGTGCGTGTTTGGAGTGAAGTAGGAGGCAGTTTCCAGGGCGCGGCGCACACACACAGGGGTGCAGCGCACACACAGGGCACGGTGCACACAGAGCCACCCCACAGTGTAAAATTTCAATGGGCGCGGTGCATATAACGGGCATGGCGCACTGGGTTTGGCGCGCAGTGCACACCCACAAAGGCCCGAAACTGTGCCAAATCGCCTCAAATTGTTTGTGAAACCCCTCATATTGACAGGTAGGCTCTATATCATGGCTTGCTCATCAAATTTTATGAATGATATGGTGGTTTATGGCTATGTTTAATTGCAACAAAACACATAAAACCAACCACAAGAAAACACCAAAAGCCATTGTTGCTAGGGTTGCATAATTGTGGTGTTGATGCCAAGGTTCCATTTTCACCCCTCATTTTTCCCTTGCTTGCCATTTTTCCCTATCCTCCCTTTCTCATTTTTCCTATTATCCCTACCCTAAAACACTATCAAACCCTATTCCCTATCCCCTTCTCTTATTTGTCAACATAACACCCCAAAACCCTACCTTATTAAAACCCCAAAACCCTACCCTATAAAATACCCAAACCCCCTACATATCCCTAAACAAAATTCTCCCTGTAACCCCTATTCCCATCATATTACTCCCCGCCTAATATTCCCCTTTTTTCATTGTTCCCCTTGGTGGCAGATATCACAACAACACCTAGTTTCACGCCATCATTAGAGGGCAGCCCAAGTACAATACATAGAGCAGTCATGGCATCTGAGCATTCATCAGAGTATGAGATGGAGACACTAAGTGATTCATCCTCGGAAGAACAGGCTCCCAGGAGACATCACAAGAGTGGCAAACATGTTAGGGATGAGCCAATGACCCTCACTGAATTGTAGGAAACCCTCTTGCCATGTCATGCTTCCAGCACCTATCATGTTTTGAATTTTGTCAAAGGGTGGCTAATGTTAGAGTTCACCATGAGTTGGCCTGTCTTTTTGTACTTCACCTACATGGAGGTTAGTCTATCTTGGTCGAGGTCACCTTCACATTGACACTCGAAACTATCTCGGTGGCAACCGGCATACCAAATGTTGGAGAACAGTGGCATAAGAAAATGAAGGTGGATAGGCAACACTATGAGCCTTACATTAAGGCCAGATTCTTGAGGCAACTCACAAGAGTCTTTCCATTTAGATACTTGAAAGATGAGTATGCTCCACTCATGAAATTGATCATGAAATACTTCAGCTGTGAGGGGAGGTTCTCTCATCTATATGCCTATCACATCAGGTTGCTCATGCACTTTACCAGGGTGTGGATGATGAACCTCCCATTCTTCATTTGCAGAAACATAGAGAGGATGAACACCTTCATGCAGCATAAGACTCCTCAGCAGCAACTTAACAGCGTTTATCACTTTGCTCTTATCCGAATTTTGGTGGATCATCAGTTGGGATTGCAGGACATTTCTTGGGAGGACTTCATCTCCTGTGACCTCTTCAACACTTCACAGGTATTATCAGAGGAAGAGCATGAGATAGGTGGTCCTTCTCATCAGTATGAGTTCCATGAGACCACTACTATGCCAGTATTCGTTACATATCAGAGAGGCAGTAGGCACTCGTTTGCAGCATCAAAGCAAGTGTTATCTCCA
>APFE030848726.1:0-13428 GCA_000404065.3 Pinus taeda | reverse complement strand
CGACGAACCCACACACCCAGTTTCCAAAATTGCCGTCCCCGTCCCCGTCCCCGTCCCCGCACCCACGTTTCATGGCAACATAGCTTATTACCTTCCACTTATGCATCCAATGAAACAACAATTAAAAGTTTAGTCCTCAATGCAACTAATATATTGCTGAAGATAACAACAATGTTATTGTTACCACCATTTCCTCCACAATTACTTCAAGTTCAATGCCTTCACTTTGTAGGCTCATGTTGTAAGAAAATACTTTTTCTAAGTGCACTTGTTGATTTGTTTAATATAGAGTAGAGAGGGCAATGATCATGCTATAGCAAGGTTTCAACTTGCGTGTGAAACCCATTTAATGATTATCATTTGCCATATTTGCACCTATCCACACACAATCCCCTGCAATCTAGATGTCTACTTTGTATTTCAATGTGCTAGAAAAGAGTGTTTACTTTCTTTTAGATCTTATTTTAGCTCAACTAGATTAATCCTTTCTTCCAACAAACAAGTGAAAAGAACAAATTCATGAACTTGCAATGAACCAATAAAGCCCAATTTAAATGTTGTAGGATTGACAACTTCACTAGATTTTAACTATAAACACAATGCAATTGTAAATGTCTCTTAATATCAACTCCCATGAATAAAATTGTAAATGTCTCTTAATATCAGCTCCCATGAATACAATTGTTAAAGTGGATGGTGTTATAAAGGTTGAGTTCTTGAATTTACCCTTAGATTTCGAAGAAAGATAAACATATTGAACTTCACATCTAACAATTGATTATGAGAACATTTCTCACCACTTTTAGCACTAAGCCACACATATTGGAATACCACATGCCAACATAATATAGATGATATTGTGATTGCCCCACCTAGAATTTTGAGTCACTTTAATGTTAATTCCATTTCCCAAAAATTGAACCAAGGGTGCACTGTGGATCTTCATTTGGTTATAGATTGACTCTAGGAACTTAATTTTAAGTTTAAAAAACTTCTTATCTCTATAGATAAACTCAAGTTCGCTTCCCCCAAAAACCATTTTCTTTGATTGGAATTAATAGGTTGGCCTTTGGATAAAGAAAAGTGAACCAATTTTTTTTCTAGATTGAGAATATGAAGTGACCTAGGTGTAGATTGTGTAAAAAAACAATATTACAACATGAAGGCTTTCACCTTTGAAATGATTATTAACAATAGTGCAAATGTCTTGATCTAGCTTCACTACATCTACTAGAATTGTAAGGTCAAATTCCTTGAGACTAGAGTAAAGGAAATTCATAGTATTAGGTAAAACATCACCAAAATTTAACACAATGCCATCAATGTTATGTATACAATTATTCTAACTTAATTAACTTTGTTTTTTAGATTGAGGGGCATGATCATGCCCCTCATGTGAATGGCTCTTGGGCTATATTTAAGCCTGAGCCCTCATTCATTGTAATCATCGTTCATTTATTATATATATTATATATATTATTATATATATAATATATATATAGTTGAATCTGTCTACTCCATCTAGTATCAGAGTAGTTGATGCTTGTAAACACAAACTTTTGTGTTTGGTTCATATTCCTTCCATCCACCATTGTTCTCTACAAATGCTGCCAGACACCAACGCCATTGAATCTTTAGTCGCCTTATTTCTTCGTAGCCATCAAACCGTAACCCCCACTTGTGTCACCGCTTGCATTTCCATTGCATTTTACATTACCACCGTTTGTCTCAGTCCCTTCAACCATCCTACCTATTGTCTTTCGTCTTTCCTTCATGTTTGAAACACCGTCGTCTTCCCTATTTGTTGTTTGTCGCTCCTACGCGGTCTACAGCCATAACTCCGCCAACATGACTTTCACCTGCTCACAATCCCGCACCGTGCCCCAACCCGTGTCTGTTCCGACCATTCTGTTGTATCTTGTTGACCTGACACCATTCAACCAATTCCCATTCACAACTGCCTTCAATTCAAAGAGCAGGTCAAAAACCAATGTTGAAAGGTTATTAGTCGCTGAGCTTCAAGTTCAAATCGAGTTGTTGCCTTTTATCTCCATAAGTATATAACTATCAGTTATATGCTATATTATATATATTAACATTTAAATTTTCCATGGTGTGATTAAATTCGTTTTGTACGGAAGACTTAAATAAATTATAACTTTATAGTTACACACTATATTGTATAATTTTAAGTCATACAAATTAATATATGTAGATATTATATCATTTAAAAAATTATATATATATATATATATATTATTTAAAAAAATAAATAAATAAATTAGTTCAAATTAAGAAAAAATGTTATGTTGGATAAGTGTATTCCACCTCATACCCGCTCAATGTTTTCATCAATGTTGATCAATGATTTTAATAAAATATTGATAGATCTTGAGACTAAGGTGACTGGACATGGGGAAAAAATTGAGGAGCTCTAGGATACAACAAAGACAATAGAGAGTCAGGTTGAGCAGAACTTTAACGAATTTAAAAATGATCATGCAATCCTTTCAAATAAGGTGGATCTAAATCATAATCAAGTAATGGTGATGTTGACCTATATTTGTGACAAGTTGAAGATTACACCTGATCAAATACCCCAAAATATTGAAGCTACTCAACATCTTAATTCTCCGAATACATCAAAACTCTTCAGACTCACATGCGAAACATGAGTCTTCAAAAGCATCGTCCATACCCCATCAACAAAATAATAACACGAATTTTCAAAATATGCGGCTATGGAATCAATACTCAAATATGCAGCTTGCGAATCAATACCCCTTCTTCACTCTAGCAGTTGCTACATATCAACGAAGAGGAAAACTTGAGCTCTCCAAATTTGACGGTAACGAGAAGTGTAGTGTTGCATGGTTCAATAAAGCAGAAGAATATTTCAAGATTTACATTATTGACAATGATGACGAAAAGATCAGGCATGCGTCCATGCAAATGGAAGGAGAAGCATATAATTAGTATATGTTGTGGAAGAAGATGACACTTGCTATTAGTTGGAAGAAATTCAAAAATGCATTCTTTAAGAGGTTTGAAGGCGTCAAGTAAGATGAGTTCTTCTCAACACTCACCAGACTACAACAAAAAGATGTGGATGAATACACTCGGGAATGGGAAACTTTAGCTACACGAGTACCGAGACTATCAGAAACTCGTCTCATTTAGTCATACATCATGGGAATTAAACCCCATCTCTAGGCTGAGCTTGAGCTTCATGACATCAATTCTATAGAAGTGGCAAGACAAAAGGAAAAAACCACTGAAAAGAAGCACGAAAGAGTATATTCGAGTCGAAGATTTCCCCAAATTGCGAACACGGAGAAACACAAGATATGTTCCACCACATCTCCGTGAAGGAGAAAAAACTAACTTGAAAATTCAAAGAATGAAAGAAGGTAAGTGTAAACGTTGTGGCGAAAAATGGGACCCTAAACATAGATTTGCTAAGGGAAAAGAAACCAAGAACCTGTATAAGTGTGAAACCACTAATGATTCAGACAATGAAGAATTAGATGTAGAAGAAATCGAAGATTCTCCAACTCCAGAACCAGATAGTGAGAACATTCTGTAAATGTCATTATCAGCGTGACATGTATATCACAGGCCCAAACATTAAAGTTAAAAGGTTATATAAAAAAAGCAATGTAATGGTTCTAATCGATACCGATAACACCCAAAAAATTTTGGACTCAACTATGGAAAAAAGGATCAACATTTTCACGTTTCCTATGCCCAACATGAAGGTTATGGTAGTTGACGGTAAGAACATTGAAAAAGAAGGGAAATGCCATAAAGTCAAATTACAGAGTCAAGACTATAATCTAGAATCTTTGTTCTACATTGTAGCATTAGGAGGAGTTCATGTGGTCCTAGGGACCCAATGGCTACAAATCCTAGGCACTTACTCTGCCTATCATCAAAATCAATTTATAAAATTGAAATGGAAAGGTTAGAAATACAAGTGATATGGGTTCCAACCACCTGAGAATCAATTAGAAATGAAAATGATGAAAATGATCAGTGAAGAGTCACCTGTAGTTCAAGAACTAATTCAAAAGCACGAGAAGGTGTTCCAAGACCTTCCAATGAAATTGCCTCCTAAAAGTGAAATCAAACATACAATCAAAGTCAAATCAGGATCAAATCCCATCAACATCAAACCGTATCGATATCCACATCATCAAAAAACCGAAATTGAGAGGTTAGTCCAAAATCTTTTAAAATGTGGCATTATCACAAAAAGTAGAAGTCCATATGCTACTCTAGTTGTATTAATTCGAAAAAAAGATGGATCGTTTACGTTATGCGTAGATTACCGAGGGCTAAACAAGATAATGATTAAAAACAAGTTTCCAATTTCGTTTATCGATGAAACGCTGGATGAACTACATAGAGCTACATACTTCTCAAAATTAGATTTCAGATCAAGGTACTACCAAATAAGGATAAGCTTGGAAGACATAGCAAAAATTGTGTTCCGTACACATGAAGGTCACTATGAGTTTAAGGTAATGCCTTTTGGTCTAACTAATGCTCCAACAACATTCCAAGCCACCATGAATGAGACATTCCGTCCATATCTAAGGAAGTTTGTGTTAGTGTTCTTTGATGATATTCTAATTTATAGTAAAACATGGAAGGAGCATCTGCAACATTTAGAGCAAGTTCTCACTGTATTAGAAGAGCATCAATTTTATGCCAAGAAATCCAAGTGCACTTTTGGGAAAGAGGAAGTAGAGTATCTCAGACATATGATATCCAAGGAAGGAGTAAAAGTAGATACTAGTAAAATCAAGGCTATAAGAGAGTGGCCCAAACCAATTAACATATCCAAGTTAAGGGGTTTCTTAGGGTTAACTGGATACTATCGAAGCTTTATTAAATAATATGCCCATGTAACTACTTCTCTCATAAACCTTCTAAAGAAAATTCATTTTGTTGGGATGAGGAAGTAGAAAAGTGTTTCGAAGACTTAATTTTTTTATGTCTAAAGCAAATGTATTAATAATTCCTGTTTTTTCAAAACCATCTATAATGGAATGTGATGCTTCAACTTTTGGTATAGGAGCAATATTGATGCAAGATTATCATTCAATAGCTTTTGAAAATAGGAAGCTCAATAAGAGGGAATGTCTTAAGTCTACAAACAACAAATAAATGCTTGCGATTATGCATGAACTAGCCAAGTGGAGACAATATCTTTTGGGAAGTAAGTTCTCCATACAAACATACCATAACAGTTTCTAGTACTTCCTCCAACAGAAAACACTCTCTCAAGAACAACAAAAATGGATTGAAAAAATTATTGCGTTGACATGGAGATATTCAATAAAAAGGGAAAGGACAATGTGGTGGCATATGCTCTCTCTAGAAAAGATGAAGGAACATCATTATTTGTAGGCTCAACTATAATCCAAATTGGCTTAATGGAATCCGAAGTGAGTATGTAAAAGATCCAAAAACAAGTGCTATAATCAATAACCCTCCTCATAATTCAAAATTTGAATGGAAAAAAGATATTTTGTGGTACAAGGGAAGGATTTACCTAAGTCCAAATTCCAAATTTAAAGTCAAGGTTCTCAAAGAGACCCATGATTCACTGTCAACTAGACATGTATGTTTCTTTAAAACCTACTATAACGCGCATCAATCATTCTTCTGGAAGGGTATGAATAATCATATTCAAAAATATGTAGCAAAATGTGATCAATGTTTGCATAATACAGGTGAGAACATTATGACCCAATGTCTGCTCCACCCCTTAATATCCCAAACCAAAATGGGGAAGAAATATCAATGGGTTTTATTGAAGGATTACCCATGTCACACGAGAAAGATAAAATTCATGTAGCAGTAGGCAAACTCACAAAGTATGTACACTTCATAGGAATGAAGAAATCAGATTCAACAAAAGAGATCACTGAGATATTTTGCAAGAACGTCTACAAATTACATGGATTTCCCAAGTCATTGTTAGTGATAGAGATCCCAAATTTAAAAAGAATTTTTGAAAGGATATTTTCAAACATATTGGGACATACCTCAACATGAGTTATGCATATCATCCTCAAACAGACGGTCAAAAGGAAACTATCAATACGTGTTTATAAGCTTACCTTTGTTGTTATGCAACAAGCAAACAAAATAAGTGGGCTTAGCGGTTACATCTCGCTCGCTGAATGGTGGTAAAATTCAACTTATCACACTTTCGCAAAGATGACCCCATTTCAAGCTGTGTACACATATGAACCTCCTAAATGGAAGGACTTGGCCATTTCCGAGACAAAAGTTACAATAGTTAAGGAGCAGTTAGAAGAAACCCAAAAAGTCTTTCAAACATTAAAATAAAATCTAAGTATTGTAAGAAATTATATGAAGCAGCAAGTCGACCGACATAGAACAGAGAGAATTTGAAGGTTGAGAATGGGTATTTGTTAAACTTCAACCTTACAAGCAATTATCCCTAAAGCAAAAAAGAAAAAACAAATTGGCACCAAACTTTTATGGACCATATTATATTAACAAAAAAATGAGCCAAGTAACATACAAATTAAGCCTTCCGGGTAATAGTCAAGTTCACAACATTTTCCATGTATCTTGTCTTAAAAGGGCAGGGGATAAACACCAATCAGCACAGACAATGCTTACGATATTATATGATGAAGGCAAGTTCATCTTAGAACCAAAATGAATTGTTACCACCAGGGAAAGGAAGTTGCGATCTCGAGCAATTAAAGAATACCTGATCGAGTGGAAGAACTTACAAGAAGAAGAAGCTTCTTGGGAGACAAAAGCATTTCATCAACAAGACCCATTGTTATGCATGCTTTGAGGACAAAGCATTCTTTTGAGAGGGAGGCAATGTTATGTATAAAATTATTCTAACTTAATTAACTCCATTTTTAGACTAAGGGGTATGATCAAAGATCATGCCCCTCATGTAAATGGATCTTGGGCTTTATTTAAGCATGAGCCCTCATTCATTGTAAGCATCCGTCAATTTATTAATAAACTATATATATATATATGTGTGTGTGTGTGTGTGTGTGTGTGTGTGTGTGTGTGTGTGTGTGTGTTTTTTGTTGAGTCTGTCTACTCCAATCAACCACAAAATAAGTAATTCTCAAGTATGATTACTCTTGAATATTAATCTTGTCAAGTGGGGTTAATCGAGGAGGACATGTTAAGTGGACCCAAGAAGAGTTCACCAAACAATAGACAAAAGTACCACCTCCAAAAAGAAACCAAATCAAGATAAATCATTTCCTAAGGCAGGCATACCAATGCATAGATATAGAAAATCATGGCCACCAAATCAAGTACTTTGTATATCTACTAAATATGCATAAAGAGTGATAAGATTGGCCATGAAAAAATACACATTGGATTCATGTCAAAAGACTACAACCATGAGAAATACACAATGGATCTACATCTCAATATATATAAAGTACTAGGAGGGTATATGGAGCAATGGAATGACCAAACTAATCCTCCATGAAGTACCAAAATCATGTGAGTAAGAGTGGTATTTTCCAACAACTCGAGCAACATCATTAAAGATATTACTGGAATGGAGAGAAACTTAACAAAGAGTATATTACCAACATAAATTGATGATGTTTCCACTCAAAAAAATATGTTTTCATAGATTGAACCGAGGTCTTCAAACCAACTACTGCGGGTACAAATTTATGCCATGTGAATAAATGAGTTGAATTCAAACACAAGAGTAATCATTTGTTTACTAGTCATTGATGTATATCGCTAACATGAGACATCCCATCATTGATGATAATGGGAGTCAAGGTACTAAGTACATTCTAACAAGTGCAAAAAATTGGGATGAATTCAAACACTTAGGGCATCTATAAATCAGGGGACATGATGTATTCCCACTGCCAATAGTGATTGAATTTGCCATTGGTGGCAACAAACCTCAAGTTAATAAATAAGACTCGAGATCTTGTTCCTCGATAAAATGAGTTGATGTTGATGGCAAAATATGTAATGGAAGGAGGGTATTAAGGCATCCCCCATCAACTCACATGAATGAAACTATATGGCCAACTATTTGGTGGGAATAAAATGAAGAATTGTTAAGACCACCACCAAGTGTGTCTCTTGCATGCACCAAATGAAATAACATATAGAGAAGACCCTATGACAAACAACCAATAATGAAAGACATTGATAGAAGTGAGGAGTCCCACCAATGGTGCAAATGAAACCCAATGTATTGAACAAATCCCATTGTGTGAATATTTTCTAGGAAAGAAAAATCGAACATGTTTTCATTAAGAAAAAACGATGTTTACATCAATATAGATTAACATATATACATCTTCTAGCATTTAACCCCATGGTATCTAAACACGAATACACTATATCCATCTTTACAAATATTACTTGCACAAACCAATTCTTCTTCATGCCAAAAAAAATCACCAACCCAAGTGCTAGGAGACTCACCAAAAAAGCATAATAAAATTAATCGTCTAACAAATAACCATCATGAAGTAGGCAAATTTATAACCCCCAAAAAAAGTGGGTTGGAAAACCTTGGTATTGTGATGCAAAAAAAACAAAAAAAAAAACTAAAAGAGTGGATCTATCCATAAACTCCAAGGGAAAAAATCGGAATTTATGTGGCACCCCCTACTTGTAGACCGAAAATTTGATGAAACCCGGATTCATTGAAAGACCTTCATTTGAAAACATATCAACTACATTGTTGAATTCCATGTGCAAGTGGGAAAAAGTACCTTGTTGGAAAATTTCCAATGTGTGAATATATGTGTTGACATCGAACAAAAGGGAGATCATTCAATCAATGATCAATAATGAATGTCACTATTGAGCACAAGGTCACCTATGAATAATGAAAATAGGGCCAAATTTCTACTCTAGGTTTGACGTTCAATGTGTTGTAGTCGATGAGAGTAAAACTCTCAGTAAGAAGTAAATGGAGACCTTCTACACTGACATGAGTATATAAGAAAGATACTTGTTAACACTGAAAGTGCCTTGACAAATGAGAAGGTTGACAAACTGAGTCAGGAGACAATTGCCAAATAGTCAACATAGAGTTAATTGTCCTTGAACATAAGCATGGCATAATGGTGACCTGAGTATCATATTCTCAAGAATGGACTATGATATAGGTTAGCGACATATGAGGCATCAATAGTTTGTCCATATGATTGGAAGAGTAACCAATCAAATGAGTAAAAAACTCAAAAAACAAGGTTCAACCTCTTAAAGTCATACTATAACTCAAACTAATGAGAGAAAGACACATAACTTGGTGCTTTGTACAAGGGTGACATGACTTGTGACTACTTCCAACATTAAACTGAAAACTCACTTCTTCCGATCCCCTATTTTTTCATATTTTAATTTTTTCAACTTTTTTCATATTATAAAACCTCTAAAATGAATAAAAAAATGCTAATATATGGTGGATACAATGAGTGTTGTGGAAAGAAAACTAGTTTAAGCACTTGGAACACACCTATGCTTAATGCAAGAGAGGCGTACAATATATGGACACTCGGGGACTATGTCCTCCAAGAATAAAGGTGTTGATTTACAAAAGAAAAGGATGCAATGCTAACAACTAATGATAATGCATAAGAAAAAGGGCATAAGAGAACAAGTTGAAGTCAACATTAGGCTAAAATGGCCATAATAAGCTTTAAAAGGAAGTAATGAAACTTCATTAAAAAATCATGGTGGCACTGAAGAGGGTTCCCAAGCCTACTAACAAATTATAGCATGAGCACCAAATGGCTAACAAGGTACTAACTAGAGCACTCATGTAAATGTAGTATCTACCACCCAATTACAACACTTATAAAATGGCAATAAAGGTTCATATTACAAAATAGTGGAATTGATCCTATGGAAAATATGAAAATCACATCTTAATGTCGAATGCAAGGTGAAAAATCCCTACCTTGTATGCCAAATATAGGAAACATTACCTACCACATTATATCTAATGTGAATGATAGTAACGAAAAAGTGTTGCAAAGTCACAAATTATTATGTCGCACATAAAATAACAAAAATATCGTTTAGACGCCACTTGTTATAAGTTAGTCAATTAGTTAAAAATTTAAAGTAGGGTTAACAACTATAGAGAAGTCAGTAAAACATTTTAAAAAATAGTGAATAACTCATTTTCACCATTCATTAAACTTTTTACCAAACCATGTGCATTTTGGTGTGAAATCCCTTGATTTTCAATAGGTGATATTCACAGACTGAATTGTTGAAATCATGGACTGCCTAGACCAGGTAAATCCTCAAGATTTTATCTTCAATTTGATTCCATTCATTTATAATTTTCTAAAGAAATTAAAGGTTTTAATAAATTTTAAAAAGGTGGGGTGCACATATGTGCTTCCCTTTGTCATAGGTAATGTATGAATGACCCTATATGCATCTGTCCTTGAGAAGAGGAGCATGTATACATGATTATTCCTAATTAAAGACACATATTCCCACACCCAACTTCAAAAAAAAGAATTTGACCCAAAAAACTTCTTCAATATTGAAAGATGGCTATCAAGGTTAGTGCATTTGTGACAATTGTGAATGGGACCACCCTCAAATGAATATCAAAGGTATCTATGAAATACTTACAAAAGAACCAAGTTTGATACTCTGTAAAGTACGATGAAGTGAAATCAAATAAATGAAGTGATTTCTAAACGAAGGAACTACTTAAGAATTATACACCAAGTGTCAATATCAACTTCAAATTCTAATAGTGTTTCAACCATCAACAAGATAATTTTGAAAGCATTAAGAGTTCATTGCTTCAAAAGGGGAACACCTTGAAAACCATTTTTGGTAGATCCATATTTCTCATGTATCACTCTACTCCTTTTATTCAACCATTTTGCATGTTTGTTTCTCTTTCATCAATATTAAGGGTTACAATGTTGGGGTTGATACCACCCTAATTATGTTCTCTCAAATATTGCAAACCTAATTCACATGGGCTTTCATGCCACCTATATGAATTTAGTAGCTTTTATTTAGATTGTTACAATGGTCACTAATTTTATAGTACTTTTCTTTGGGAATTTGAATTTTGGAGCTTTTAAGAGATTAATTAGAGGATAAATAGTTTTAGACTATATAGTAATGTTTGGATATGTGTAACCTTGAGCCTGAATTCCTTTCATACTCTTCTCAGAAATTTATGAAGACGTTTAACATCTCTTCTTTTGAACATTGTCATCATCTTATTTTCTTTCTTCCGTAGATGCAAATAGGGTGGATATTTTTTTGTCATTTAAAGGATTCATGAGGCATTCTTTTTACAGTTGAGTCATCTTATAAATTTTTGAATTGATAATAATATAATTATTAAGTGAGTTTAAATGCAGAAAAAAATTTAAGTGTTTCTAACCATTATGTTAATCTCCAATCCTTTAAGATTTTTTGTTCCTTTCTCACATTGAATGTGAGTGCGAGATGGGGTATTGTTTCTAAATATCATATTATAATTTGTATTTTTCTCACACTATCATTCTTGTTGATGATTCTTGATTCCTCTAATAAATATTAATTATATTTAAGATAAAGGGGTAACACCTCTTTAAAAATGAAGGAGAACACTCTTTGGTTCCCCATGAAGGGTTCACTCAATGTTAATCCTTGTCTTAAGAAAAAGAGATCAATAATATTGTAGTCTAGGTGTTTTGTTACCAAATCCCATCAAAAAATAGAATGGCATGGTTCTTAATGCATGCTACTTTCTTTTAATTCTAGCATGGTATTTTGTACACTATGATATACAATTCAAGCTTGATTTTTGGAATGCTTCATGTTTGTTTCATTGTGGTTTCTATAATTATTTGTTGCAACAATATGATATCTTATCAATTGAACTACAAAAGGTTATATGTGTACATTCATTCCAATGTTTAAGAGATCTTGTGAATCCAACTAGATTGGTTATCAAAGTAAAAATCATTCAACAACTGAAAAGAGGCCTTTGTCGCTATTCTTTCAAATTTTCTAGTACTATTAATTATAATGTAGCCATTATTAATAATTATAGTGGATAGTTGTCTTCAATTAACCCTCTTCTATCCACAATTATAACCCATGCTTTCCATAAATACTTGATAGGTATTCCCTCCCCAAGCAATCAACCTTCCTCCTAGATGCAATATTGCTTAAGCCCATTTGATGCAATTGAGAGAAAGATCAACTCTCATGTGATGGCCTTCTATTATGTGCAAATCAATGAACATATAACTCAAACATTGGAATCATATTCTATTTACACAATATGATGCAACATTTATATGTATCTTCACCCTACATATATTGTGTGTCTCTTTTCTAGGTATCCGCCACCCTCATTTTTTTCTTAAACTATGGATGATTGTAGGGATGACTTGTCCATACCTCTTTAGGGATTTTAAAATTTATTGTGATTGAAAGTGATCAATTTACAAGATAACAAGCAATAATGACTACTTTCGCCCACTACTCTTGTTGCAAATTAGCATTGTTGAGCATGCTTCTTGATATTTCTATAAGTGCCATGTTCATTTGTTTTGCAATGCCATGTTTCTAGGAAGTATATGCAATAGTTTTGTATCCTGCTTTTTTAATGTGTGGTTTATGTACACTAAATATCGATGGCCACTACATCCACAAAAATTATTCGGGCAGATCCACCTGAAAGGATCACTTCCCATCGATTCATTAGCAGAGCCTAACCTTGAGAGCACTGATGAGAATTGACCTTGTGACCTCCTATTGGCAAGGTGATTCTAGCAACAGGAACTCGACCAATTGAGTTAACCTTTGGGACTGCAATTTTTTTGTGTCTTACAATCCCATCTTCTTTGCAATACCTTTTGAATTCTAAAGAAGTGAACTTTCCTTCATTATCCATTCTTAAATATTTGAATGTTTTCCCAGTTTTCTTTTCTACCATTACTGAAAATTGTTTAAATGTATTAACATCAATTTTTCTTTTCAAAATATAAAACCACACTTTTTCTAGAGGAATCATCTATAAATGTTACAACATATGATGGTTCTTAAAAATAAATAGCAGGGGATGGTACCCATAAATCAGAATGAATATAATCAAGAATTCCTTTACTAACATGACTACTTGCTTTAAATTCTTGTCTACATTGATTTCCAAATATACCTTGTTTGTAGAAATTCAAATTCAAAAGTTTCAAATTTGGAAGTAATTTATGGTTCGTTTGTACCTATAGTCCTTTCTTGCTCATATGACCCCATCGTTGATGCCATAAAAAGTGCATTTAGCTGCCTCTTAAGATGATATAACTTCTTTGTTGATCTAAGTACTTCCATCCAATGTGAAAATGTTTCTTGTCTTAGTAGCCTTCATGACCACTAAAGTGC
>APFE030848725.1:18721-30037 GCA_000404065.3 Pinus taeda | reverse complement strand
AAGAATAAAACAAAGAATAACAAGAAATTGTAAAATAAATAATGATTAAAATAAACAGTGATCAAACTAAATATTGATTAAGAACAATAATATTAATAATGTTTAATAATAATATAAACAATTATATAAATAAAAATAATAATAATGATTAATAATAACAGTAATAATTAGTAATATAAATAATTTAGTCGGCCAATCTGTCTTTACAGCAAACCTAGTTCATATTTATCAAAACCCCTTGGCATTCTTTTCTCCGTACATGAGTCCTGATGATGAGTCTGGGTATAGACTCGAAACGTCGACATATTAAAGATGAGCACTGTGGAAAATCGGAACTCCTCTCAGAAACTAAACTCTTGTTGGAAGACTCTGCTAGCCCATTACCTTGTGGATAGTATGGTGTAGAATGATGCAAAAGAATTGAATACTTTTGATAGAATTCAATCCTCTTAACACTTGTGAAAGTTGTTGCATTATCTATACCTATCTGTTGGGGAAATCCAAATCTTGACATGATGTTTTCATCAAGAAATTTAATTACATTAGTATTAGTGGCATTCTTCACCAGTATGCCTTCTTCCCACTTGGTAAAATAGTTTGTGGCAGTTAAAATCCATCTATGTTGATTTCTTGACTATGGATGAATTTCCCCTATAAAGTCTAATATGCATTGAAGAAAAGGAACATTAACTGATATCAGAACCAAGGGAAGTGCTGACATTTTCTGTTTTCTTGCAAACAATTGGCATTCTTTGCAACTTCTTACTCTTGCCTCAACTTCTTTGAAAAGTGTGGGCCAATAGAAACCTTCTTTTAGAATTTTGTAGGTTGTTTCTCTCCGGGCATAGTGTCCACCACAAAACCCTACATGGAACTAATCTATAATACCTTCTGTTTCATTTTCAATTAAGCAGAAAAGAAGGATATTAAGGGGGTCTTTCCATCACAGATTAGCATTAATAATGCAGTATTTCACCGCTTTAAGCTTGACGACTTTGCACTGTTTCAAATTTAGCTCAGCTGGACATTGCAAATTTCTAAGAAACTGAACAATATCAAAATACCAATCAGAAAGTAGATATTTGTGATCTATATGAACAAGAATGGCTTGATTTGAAGGAAGAGGTTCTTGTGGATTCTCCCCTTCTCTAAGAGGAGGAGGTTCTTATGGATTCTCCTTTATTGTTAAGGAAGGTTCTTATGGATTCTCCCCTGATGACATTGAGGAAGGTTCTTGTGAACTCTCCCCCGATGATATTAAGGAAGGTTATTTTGGATTCTCCCCTGATGACATTGAGGAAGGTTCTTGTGGATTATCCCCTAATGACATTTCAGAAACCAGATTTATCCCAAATACTTTGCAGTTGGATTCAACTAACAATTTTTCCAAGCCTTGGCCTTTTACTAGATTTGTGATTTTTATTTCAAGGTCAAGTTCAAGGATTTTAGCAATCCATCTCCCTCTTCTCCCATCAGTGTCAAGTTGAGTCAAGACAGTTTTAGCAACATGATCAGGGACATTAGATGTGATGTGTGAATGCAGGACATAGGTTCTAAAGGCTTTGAGGGCTTTAATTAAGTCATAAGTTTGTTTTTCAATAATATCATACCTGAGGCTAGCATCTCTCATTACTTTTGAAAATAAAGCTATGGATTGGTCATCACCATTTGTTTCTTCTCTAAAATTATAGCAGCTAAGGTTGTTTCAGGTGCAAAAGAAAATATGTTGAAGGGTGAATAATAGTCAGGGCTAGCTAATGTAGGGGCTTCAGATATAGCCTTTTTTATTTGCTCAAAAGCATACCTAGCAAGGACTATCCATTTCACTTCATTATTTTTCTTAAGCATATATATTATATCTTTAACTATCTCAGCATAATTTGGGATAGGCCTTCTAAGAAAATTGATCTTTCCAAGAAAGGTTTGAATCTCCTTTTTATTCCTTGGCAGAGATAGGGTCTAAATAGTTGAAATTCATTTTGTGTCAATTATAAATCCCTCCTTGGAGATAATATGACCTAGTAATTTTCCTTCCTTCACAACAAACAAGAATTTCTTCAGATTGATTGATATGCAAAATTTCCTGTACCTGTCAAGAACCTTGCTAAATTGTTTTAAATGACTTTCATCAGAATCAGAGAAGATAGTTAAATTATCTAAATAAATGATAGTCAATTCATATGTTTTACCTACAAATGCAAGGTCCATGGCTCTTTGGAAAGTGGCTCTAGCATTAGTTAACCTAAATGGAATTATGGCATACATAAATGTACCCCATGGAGTGGTGAAAGCAATTTTGTCTTGATCATCTTCACTTACCATGATCTGATTATAACCAGAAAATCTATCTAACATAGATCTCCTATAGGCACCTGGAAATTTTTGAAGTAGATGGTCCATTTTAGGCAACGGATAGTTATATTTTAAGGCTGATTTGTTCAAGTTTCATAAATCTACACGTAGCCTAATTTCACCATTTTTCTTCCTAACAGGAACTAAGTTGGCTACCCAATTACAATACCTTAAAGGAACTCTGATATGAGAATCAAGAAGATTTTTAAGTTTCTTTTCAATGGTTGGAAATAGTATGGGATTAATTCTTCTTAACTTTTGCTGAAAGGGTTTTGATTCTGGTTTCAAAGGAATCTTATTCTCAATCAAAGATGTGTCATAAGTTTTCAATTCATTATAAGACCAGGCAAAAACATCTTTATAGTTCATAAGAAGATTCAGGTATTTGACTTTAACATTCGAAGGTAAAGTTGAAGACAGTTTAACATTTGTCACATCATCCAAAGTCCCAATATTACATTCTTCGATTTCATCTTTTGGTGAGTGAAACAAAGGATTTTTAGAAACATCATTATTATCAAATAGTTTTTCCAATGGGAATAATCCTTTAGGGATAAAACTATTAGATAACTATATGATACCATGATCAAGAATTTTGGGAATGAATGATATTTATAGACTCTGTTGATCTAATTCTTGGATGACTTGTTGATCTTCTTCGATTTGCATATTCAAAAATCCATCAATGACTTGAAGAAAAGATTTTAATTGTTCATCATTTTAAAAAATCTACCAATATTTAAGGTTATTAGGAATTGATGGTTGATACTTAACTTGGATTTGATATTCTAACATACTGGCTCAGGGATTTTAAAGGAGCTTGCTGAGATGGCTAGTGAATCAGAATGCATGTTTTCATCTTTGGGAATAGCAGTTATGTTAAAACCTTGAAATAAATTCTCAATTGTGTCCCAAGCTTCATTTCTATAGGATCTAATCCTCATGTGTTTAGTTTGACATAAATTTCTAAATTGATTTACTATAAGTTTAGAGTTAGAAAAGACACTCAAGTTTTGGACTTTTAGACTCCTAACTAACTTAAGACCAAGAAGAATAGCCTCATACTCAGCCACATTATTAGTGAATTCAAATTCAAGTTTACATGACTAAGTTATGCTTTATTTATTTGGTGATATAAGAACAATTCCTGCTCCTACTCCTTCCTTTGAGAAAGAGGCATCAAAATAAAGTTTCCAAATATCTGATTCTAGGCTTTTAGGTTGGGAAATGATACTTTCAATGATGAGTTGAGTGTTTGATTCATTTTTTGAAGACAAGTGAAAACAACCAAAATCCTAATCTACTACCTAGATAGCGTAGTTCTTTCTTGATTAGACCTACAAACAGTATGTAGGAAATGAAGTTCCCTATATAACCTTAAGTGCTCACCTCCATAGACTAGGATAGTAGCAAAAGACATGTCCATATGAAGTGACCCTCCAAGTTTAGCACAACATGATCTAGATAGAAGCATGTCAAACTTGGTAGGAATATCAGTGACAACCATGTCTAGAACTATACTTTTGATAGGTATTTGAGCTAAGGTCACAACTAGGTCTTTGATAAATCCTAGGCATGGTACTTTCTTTGAGTCAAAGGTGTAAAGGTCATGATAGTTACGAATGACTTGTAACTGAAGCTGGTCCATTATTACCTTCAGCATAAGGTTACGAGAGGCTCCAGAATCCAACATATGGTTATACAAAAGAAAATCATGAGATTTTAATGTTAGATAAAATGGTGGAACAATTTCATTGATCATATCCAAACTAGGGCCAAATACAACTGAGGGTTTTTCATCCTGTAGAATAATAATGTCTCCCTTAGCATCTACACTAGAAGACTGTATCCATTTAGATACTTGATTTTTGAAACCAAGATTATTGGAAACTTCAGCTAAAGCTATAGGAATCTTGACCCTTTATAAATCATTTTCAATATTAAAAGTAGTTAAAATAGTATTATCAAATGGAAGGGCTTGAGTGGATGACTCTATAGTATGAGGGATTGGAGTTTGTGTTTGAATGGTTTTCACTGCAGGTTTGATTATGGTTGTGGATTTTGGAGGTCTCCGAGGACCTAAACTAGGTCTTAGATCATACCTCTTATTCAACTCTTTAATTAAAAATTCAGAGAATGCTTGGTATCTGGAAATTTGAGTATCTCCTACTTCTAGTTCGAAAGGTTGAGATGAAGATGAAGGAACTATGGCCATTTGTATTGCTGAAGAATCAATAGTATTGATATCTTCACTAATTAAAGGGCATGTATCTTGTGACTATTGATCATCAACAAGAAAGGGTGAATGAATGTTTTGGTCAAAACCTGGTCTCTAAAGAATTTTCATTTGAGAAGCTCTTCTAAATTGAGTTTGAGCTTGAGGTCTAACAGCAGTTTGTTTAGGAGCTCTAGGCTGAGTTCCAATTTTTGAAATTTTGTTAGAAAGGTTCCTAAGAAAATATGTGATTTCCTCAATTTTCTAATCTTCTAATTTATATTTGGAGGAGGATGAATCATCTATCTTAGCTTTCAGTTTTCTTTCTGCTTTTTCTACTTTAGCCTTAAGTTTACCAGAATCTGACCTATTGGCTTCTACCTCTATAGAATTTGTATGAACATCTTCTAAGGTATTAGAAACTCTTTCTCTTAGCATGACTGCAAAGTCATCATCAAATACTTTAGAGAATCTGACCTTTGCAGCTACTACTGGTGGTTTACAATCAATAGGCATTTTATGATAGAGCTTGTTGAATCTTTTAATGAATTCAGCAAATGGTTCTCCTGGGTTTCTCTTTAATTTCTCAAGTTTAGTAAGGAAGTAAACAAGATATTTCTTTAGCCCTCATTTATTTTTTAATATGGTTATGAGTTCATTCCAAGTTCTGATAGAGTTAGCTCTGAGCTGCCTAAACCAGATCCTAACATTTCCTTCTAGGGACTGTACAAATAATCTCATATAAGCATTTTCCTCTTCAATATTCACATGGTCAGCAAAATTTAGGAAGGCTGACATGTGATCCTCTGCTGAGGGTCATGTTTCTCCATTAAATCTTGGCAAGAGTTTTAAGTATCCATCAGGAAAATTTCTTAAGTTTACAGGGAGAACTAGGGTAGCATACCTATCTTGAAAAATGGGTTGAAAATCCATGACAACAAGAGGAGTATGGGGTGTATGAGTGAATGTTGATGAGGAAGAGGAAGATGATGAAGATGAAGGAAGTGAAGATGACTCAGTAGGTGTATTAATGTGTGGAGGAGAGGGAGGAGACCTCTTTAAGGGTTTGAAAGGGGTTTTAATAACCAATTTCTGAACTCTTGCTGGGAAGTCTTCCTTATTTTCAAATAAAGGATTTGAGTAGACAGAAAATGTCTCTTCAGAATTAGTTGAGGATGATGGAAAAGAATAAGGAGTTGGATTAATGAAATCTTGAAGTGGAATAGAATAAGGAGTTGGATTACTGAAATATTTAGGTTTGAATTCAGGTAAATCTAAGTCCAATTCTTCCTCAAATGAAGGTGATTTGATAGGAATGGATGGGACTTGATATGTTTCAAGTGACTGTATCAAAAATGCTGATGGAAGGTCTACTCCTCTAGAGATAATATCAGAGACCCTAGGAGGTAGTTGAGTCCAATCAGGGTGAGTTGGTATAGATGAGAATGGACCTACAGATGGAATGTCTTCAGGGTGTAAAGCAGAAGAAGAAGAAGGTGTTCTACATCTTCCCCTTAAAGAGGCTCCCCTAATGAGTCTTTCCTTTTCTGGCAAAGGGTTAACAATCTCATAATCAGAATGTGATCTTGTATGCTTATAGGGAGCCAACTTGGACCAGTGGAATTGCCCGTTGAAAGATTTTGACCTATGACCTTATCCTTTATTCACCTTAAAGGAAAGAGAAAATCGTTGCCCCAGGGAAAATTTAATTTACAGTACTTCACTCCCTGGAAATGACGCCAATCTGATGTTGTCCTTTGAGATAACCTAAGGTCAATAGCCTATTCCAAAGAATCTAAAATATTTTGTTTGATTTTAATGGTTGCATGACCAGTGAACCGCTTTTTAATAGGTGCTTTAAACTTAGAAAGATATTTGATCAAAAAATGTTGTTCTTTAAATACATATGGTTATTTTGATTTTTAATGTGATGGATAAGAAGAATATAGAGAAATATAAATGATTTAATATTCAAATAGAGTATTTCACCATTTACAAGTAGAAATTGAGAAAACTTTGTTTTCCTAATTAACAAAATATAATCAGGTCATTTCAAAAATCTTGTGCAATTTAAATCCAAAGAGGAATTTACAAGAATAGATAGTCCTATAAATAAATCTCTTCAGTAAACTAGAACTTCACAGTGGATTCAAAAATGAAACTGAAATTCAATTAAATTTTCAATCTGACGACTATAAATGAAATAAATTATATGAGGAATACATAATGAAAAACATAAGAAAATAACTCATAGAAAGACAAGCCATATGAAGTAAATCCATAATCTTTTATTCAATCAAAAATTCTCCAACTTAGTACAAAGATGTATGGTAACTAGCTCAAGGGTGCAACCCTAAATACATCGACAAAGTGAAGTATTTAAACAAAATATTAAAATCAATGCCTGAGTGACGAGGCATGCTACTATTACTTAAAATTTAACAGAAAGAGAAGCAATTCGGCCCAAAAGAATGAATCTGAACAATTGGCCCTGTTTTGATGGAAAATTGTTGCTAAGTGGCCACTATTCTGGTGTTGCACTGTGCAAGTTGATCTGTCCTCTAATCCTGATATTCACACAACATTTCCCACCGTTCTTCATTTGGAATTGATATTTTTATTTACTCTACGGTAGATCTCATCTACCTCATTATACTTGGAAAAAGTTGGTTTTACAGTAAAAATATGTTTTATCTCGTTCTGAATAAAGCATATGTTACTGATGGCCTCATAGAATGCCCTGCCTATCATGGAACCTTTGATGTTAGAGGACTTGGTTGTGTCCTTGGCAATGTCTTGAAGCTTCTTCAAGTAATCCTCCCTAGTCATTATCTTATCATTGATGACAAATAATGAAGGCATACCCTTCTTGTTTAAGCCAACAATTCTTGTGAAAAAACTGTTAACTGCAATTTCTAGAGTGTGACACCTCTCAGTTAATTGTACTACCAGGTTCTTTTTAGTCAAGACTTTCTTTACCCCCAGAATGGTTTCAGTCCTGTCACCCATTCCTAGATCATCCAGTTCATACATGTTCTTAGAATTGAGAAACCTTATTATGTTGTTGGTTGTAGAAGGCATCTCTCCTAGTTGAGCATTTATATTCACAATTATCTAGTTTGCCTTTTCCATTAACTCCTTTTGCTAAAAAATGATCTGGATACATGCCAAGATTTCATCAATCTCCTCTATTATGTTGTTCCAGATAATTTCTTTGACACTACCAAGAGTGTAGCCAATGGAAGACTCAATGGTTGACTTCTTCCATGCCTCAACTTGATTTTGAGCTCTTTGAAGCTCAGCGGCATGAAAATGTCACACTTCTTTTGATGATCCTCTAGTAGTTTTACTTGATCTTGCAGTTTCTTAATATCTTCAGTCTACATGGACATATCTTGAACTACACTAGCTAACTGGTCTGCAACCTCTCCTATACTAGTGGTAGCTGATATTGCAGTTGGAATGACTGTGATAGGAATTGCTTCTAAAGGAGCAGTCGATTTAGCAGCCTACTCCTTTTCCTTGATTAATTTCTCCATCTCTTTCTCCATCTGTTTCAGCTGAGGAGTCTGTTCTATGATGAGTTTCTTCATGTCTGCCTTTTCAGTTTCTATTTCTACAATATCCTTAGCTATAAAATCTTCAGTAGCTAGGAGTTTCAACTATTTCCTTAGTGCTTCTATATACAAAATCTTCTTTTTGATCAACTCTTCTGCATCATTGATGTTTTCAAGATCATAACCAAGTTTAATTACCAAATTTCCAAGGTTTTAATCTTGGTATCTTTGGAAAGAACTCAAACTTTCTCCATCTTTAGTTGTGATTGGACATTTGCTAGTGTGACCTGCAGCTTGGACAAGGTCAGAGTTGTGCTAGTTACAGTAGAGAAGATCAATTCTCTAGTCGGTTTATGCATCTCCATTTGGTCAATGGGATGTATTTCCTTGATATCAAACTCAAAATATGTCTTCTTATAATATGATGCTCGTTTGGGCTGAGGAACTTGTGCATGAAGGAAATCCATTTGCATTTCCCCTTCTCCGAGTCAAAGGCTAAGAGTAGCCTACTTTGGGCACCAGAGGTTTGTTTCTAAAATTGGTTGTATTTTTTTATCTTCAAGGCTTCATTTCTCACCTTTATTTCCTTAAAGACATCCATGATGCTCTTCTCTATCTTTCTTGAAGTAGATGTACTTGTGTGCATAATTTGTTGCTTCTCTTGTGAGGTCGTAGAAGTGGTAGGAGACTGTGTAGACTGATTGCCTACTAATGAAGATACAAGAGGCTCATTAAGACTTAGTCTAGAGCTAAGCTTAGCCTTCTTTCTGTACATGATTTTAAATCCCTCACTAAGGATATCAGTCCCTAAAGGAGACTCTTCCTCTCTACTCCTCTTGGTTGTATTTTCTTGCATTATAGGAGTTTGCACTGTTGATGAGGAGACCTGCTTTTCTTCTGCCTCTTGTAATGTGTTTTTAACCGGATCTGGTTGATTCTTATATTTTTTCTATCTCTGGCCTAAGTGTTTGGAAATAAGGAGGACTTGGTTTCTACCCTTAATTTGGAAATTATCCCTAATGGATCATAGGACCAGGTAAAACTAACATTAAACTACATTTCCCTGAGTATTTGTCAGCCTCTTGACCTGCTGCCCTATCGTTGCAAATGAATGGAGTAGCCTGCATTTTTATCTTGAACTAAGACTTTTTCTTGGCAGCAACAAAATGGACTTCATCCATGTTGATCATCTGCCTGATGTATTCTAAGGAAAAAAACCTCATTGGGAGGAATTTTGGTAGCTTATATGGTGATAGCTCACATCCAAAGATCCTTATCTCCATGTAATTATCATGTAAGTACCAATGTCTTGTGTGTACATATTCTGATAGCTACAAGACCTTTTTTATTCTTCTTTAATCCTTGGTTCGGTTCTGCTGCCTAGGAAGCTTATGGATAAATGGAAAAACATTTCAGTAAATTGTTTGTAAGTATATTCTTTCTGTTCTTTCATAAATAGAGTGATCCAGAAAATGACCAACTACTGGATTCCTTTCTCATCTAGCTTTTGTAGTGACAAGTTTATGTTGTCCCACTAAAAATATAGGAACATGTAGACTAAGATAAAGGCATATTTGAATACCACCTCTACAGGAAACTTGACCAGTTGTTGATGAATAGACTCTACAAGGAAATGGCTAAAATTGAACACAAATGAGGGCTTAGAATCTTTAGAAAAGATGGATACAAATCTATAATGGCCTCATCTAGCATTTGGTTAGAATAGTAGCCAAGGAGGTAGGAAATGAAAGTGATTATCTGCTTGGCTCTCTCAGGGAATATGGATGAGGGATAAGGAGGATTTTTCTTTGGTAATGCAGCATCTTGTGTTAAGAATAATTCAAGAGTTTGGGCTCTCTTAGCAAAGTCTATTTTCTGGTATATTTCAATCAGAGATTCATAGGAAAATGGGGTAGCATTGTTGACTGCGGGGGCTTTCATCATTTGATCAATAGCACGAGAGGTTATGGTGAACAGAATGTGTCCATTGGGATTGACTATGGCCCTTTGGCTTAGAAGATATGAGGCATGGCATTTTCTAATGAAATCAAGAGCGTTATGGGTATGAGGAAAGATGTAATGAGGTAGGTTTGACTCCCACAGTTGGATATTAACTGAATTATCAATGTATTTATTTTCAAGCCAACATTACATCTCAAAGAGGTCAAACTCGCAGAGTGTTTCGTGGATCTTGTAGTCTTTATCAGCCATAGGGATATGATGAAGATCTATAGGAGGATAGATCAAAGGATTAACAATTTCATCTGGTCCTTTCTCCTTGGGAGGCATGATGGCTAAGGCTGATAGTGAAAACTTGATTGGGAAATTAGACAATTCACGGATAGATAGAAAGTTTTGGGGGTAAGAATAGAAGGAATAATTTGACAATGATCGGGCAAGTAATGTCATTGGCAGTTGCCATTGTTTGGATCTAGTGAGCAACCTGCAATCAAAGTAATGACAGTGATAAAACAAAATTTTTGTAACCTATAAACAGATAAGAAGAAGGTTTATGTATGAGTTTTTCTTTTCATTGATGACGTGGGTCCGTGGAGTTAACGGCTAATAAAATTAAATGCAAAATAGATTGATTATGGAGGGAATGAATATGATTTTATGGGGTTAATGGAAAGATGATATGGCAACAAATGAATGGTGGATGTGCAATGGTCAGGTAAGCAATATCGAGAATGAAGAATTCAGCTTTTTAGAGGGAGGGTGAGAAGTTTGTGGTTTTTCTCATGGGGGGTCCGAAACATTGTGGATTTGCCACATAGGGGAGGGAATGGTTTTGTATACCACCCATTTCAAACCCCCTATGGCGGTAAATCTCCGATGGCGAATGGGGGCCAAAATGGCATGAGTGTCGTCAGATGAGAAGCAATAGGCGGAGATGAAGAGTGGTATGGCAGAGGATTAATGTGATATGAAGGAAATGGATTGGCGGAGGGGCAATATGGGATTAATACTTAGGTTATGGATTTTTTAAAACTTAGGATAGTGTTAATATCTAAACTAAGCATATAAAACTTAGAGTAACCTTCACTCTTCTGTAGGTTTTAACCCCGTACAGAAATTACCTGCATACGAATTCTAAATCACAAAAAAATAAACAATGCAAGAGCATAACACATAAAACACATATACACAGAGATTTCCCACTGGATCCCAAAACTGGGACTACCAGCTTGA
>APFE030848725.1:0-16071 GCA_000404065.3 Pinus taeda | reverse complement strand
TTCCTTTCAAAGTTACAATACATATTTATACATGCCGAAGCATCCAATACCATGGACCGAAAACCATCGCATCCAAAAAAAATGTGCAAAAATCATGCACAAAACCATAGGTGGGTCCACCCAACCTAACATAGGGTCCAAAACCAAAATTTTCCGGGGCGCTGCCCCCGGCCCCATAAAGTGGGGTTACGAGTACCCCTCAAACCCCCTATTAACTATGTGGAAAGAATATAACACAACCCTAGGTTTTAACCCCTCAAACCCCCTATTAACTATGTGGAAAGAATATAACACAACCCAACATCTTCTTTCAATTTATTTTTCACATGAAAACACAATGGATGTTTGATTATGGTGCATTTAGACTAGCAACCTATGCATATTCGAAAGCATAAAATGAAGCTTTCCTTTTGTTTTGCTTCCCTAACATTTTATTTTCCTTTGCCTTCTTTATTTAGAGCAGCTAAATCCTAAAATTTTATTGGTATGGATGCCTATAAAACATCAAATGTTTCCTAACATTTTAAATTTTTATTATTTTACATCCATATCCTATCTTAACATATTTTTCAAAATTATTTGACTAATATGTTGACTTATCAAAACTAGATAATGTTACAACATTGGCTCTAGCTGGGGGCTGATTCCCCTTGTGGGATGCAGAGAATGAGAAGATCCATGTGCCTTCCCCTTGGGCTATGGAGTATTTGCTAAAACAGTTTCTCACTTGCAATTTTGAAAAATAAATAAGCTCTCCAAATATTTTTCAGATGATGAATGGAATGAATGAATAATCAATACTGAATGTAGTGTTTTAGGTATCTCCCATTGACTGGCAATGAGGAATACTCTCCTTCTAGATTTTGTAGAATGAATGTATTATTCCCTTTGAATTTTGCAATGCTAAATGGACCAAACCAAAGTTTGTCAAATTTTGCATGCTTGCCTTTGTCTTCTCTCCTTGTATCCCTCCTAAGCACTAGGTCACATTTCTTGAAATTTCTCTCTCTAGCCTTTCTATCAAAAATCTCTTTCACCTTGTTTTGGTATTTCCTTAATTTGTATTGAATTTCATCCATGTCTTCATTCAACTCAATTATTTTGTTAATCCTTCTTGAAAAATAATCTTTTTCTTCATAAGATTCTTGGAGGAACCTCATAACAAGCAAAGCTAAATGAGTAGCAAAAACAACATCCTTGCCATAAACTAATTGGAAAGGAGACTTGCCTATTGATCTTTTAGTAGAAACCCCATTTGCCCAAATGGCATGAATATGATGGTTGTCCCAACTCATTTTATGCTCTTCAAGAGTCATCTTAATGACTTTAACTAAACTCTTACTGGAAGACTCTACTAGCCAATTATCATGTGGATGGTATGGTGTAGAATGATGTAGAAGGATTAAATACTTTTGACAGAATTCAATCATCTTAACACTGTTGAAATCTTCTACATTATCTGTAACAATCTATCAAGGACATCCAAATCTTGACAAGATTTTTTGCTCAAGAAATTAATTACAATATTATCAATGGCATTCTTCACCGATATGGCTTCTACCCACTTGGTAAAATAGTCTGTGGCAGTTAAAATCCATCTATGTTGATTTCTTGACTATGGATGAATTTCCCCTATAAAGTCTAATCCCCATTGAAGAAAAGGAGCATTAACTGATAGTAGAACCAAGGGAAGTGCTGACAGTTTTTGTTTTCCTACAAACAATTGGCATTCTTTGCAACTTCTTGCTTTTGCCCCAACTTATTTGAAAGGTGTGGGCCAATAGAAACCTTCTTTTAGAATTTTGTAAGTTGTTCCTCTCCAGGCGTAGTGTCCACCACAAAACCCTGCATGGAACGTATCTATAATACCTTTTGTTTAATTTTCAGTTAACCAGAAAAGAAGTATATTAAGGGGGTCTTTCCAGTACATATTAGCCTTAATAATGTAGTATTTCACTGATTTAAGCTTGACGGATTTGCATTGTTTCAAATTTAGCTCAATTGGACATTGACAATTTCTAAGAAACTGAACAATATCAAAATACTAATCAGAAAGTAGATATTTGTGATCTATATGAACAATAATGGCTTGATTTGAAGGAAGAGGTTCTTGTGGATTCTCCCCTTCTCTAAGAGGAGGAGGTTCTTGTGGATTCTTCTTTATTATTAAGGAAGGTCCTTATGGATTCTCCCCGATGACATTGAGAAACGTTCTTGTGGATTCTTCTTGTGGATTCTCCCCTAATGACATTTCAGAAACCAGATTTATCCCAAATACTTTGCAGTTGGATTCAATTAACAATTTGGCCAAGCCTTGGCCTTTTACTAGCTTTGTGGTTTTTATTTCAAGGTCAAATTCAAGGATTTTAGCAATCCATCTTCCTCTTATCCCATTAGTGTCAGGTTGAGTCAAGACATTTTTAACAGCATGATTAGGGACATAAGTTGTGATGTGTGAATGAAGGACATAGGTTCTAAAGGCTTTGAGGGCTTGAATTAAGGCATAAGCTTTTTTTTCAATAATATCATACCTGAGTTCATCATCTCTCATTACTTTTGAAAAGAAGGTTATGGGTTGGTCATCACCATTTGTATTCTTCTGTAAAAGTACAGTAGCTAAGGTTGTTTTGGATGCAAAAGAAAAATATGTTGAAGGGTGAATAATAGTCAGGGCTAGCTAATGTAGCGGCTTCAGATATAGCCTTTTTGATCTACTCAAAAGCATACCTATCAGGGACTCTCCATTTCACTTCATTATTTTTCTTAAGCATACATGTTATATCTTTAACTATCTCAGCATAGTTTGGGATAAACCTTCTAAGAAAATTGATCTTTCCAAGGAAGGTTTGAATCTCCTTTTTATTCCTTGGTAGAGATAGGGTCTAAATAGCTTAAACTCTTTTTGGGTCAATTATAATTCCCTCCTTGGAGATAATATGTCCTAGTAATTTTCCTTCCTTCACAGCAAACAAGGATTTCTTCGGATTTATTGACATGCCAAATTTCCTGTACCTATCAAAAACCTTGCTCAAGTTTTTTAAATGACTTTCATCAAAATTAGAGAAACCAATTAAATCGTCTAAATAAATTACAATAAATTTAGATGTTTTACCTACAAATGCAAGGTCCATGGCTTTTTGGAAAGTGGCTCGAGCATTAGTTAACCCAAATGACATTCTGGCATACATAAATGTACCCCATGGTGTGGTGAAAGCAGTTTTGTCTCGATCAACTTCACTTACCATGATCTGATTATAACCAGAAAATCCATTTAACATAGAGATCCTATTGGCACCCGAAACTTTTTGAAGTATATGGTCCATTTTAGGCAATGGATAGTTATCTTTTAAGGATGATTTGTTCAGGTTTCGGAAATCTAAGAATAACCTAATTTCACCATTTTTCTTCCTAACAGGAACTAAGTTGGATACCTAATTAGAATACCTAATTAGAATACCTTAAAGGCACTATGATATGAGCAAAAAACATTTTTTTAAGTTCGTTTTCAATGGTTGGCAATAGTATGGGATTAATTCTTCTTAACTTTTGTTGAAAGGTTTTTGCTTTTGGTTTCAAAGGAATCTTATGCTCAATCAATGATGTGTCATAAGTTTTCAATTCATTATAAGACCAGGCAAAAACATCTTTATAGTTCTTAAGAATATTTAGGTATTTGACTTTAACATTCGAAGGTAAAGTTGAAGAAAGTTTAACATTTCTCACATCATCCAAAGTCCCAATATTACATTCTTCGATTTCATCTTTTGGTGAGTGAAACAAAGGATTTTTAGAAACATCATTATTATCAAATAGTTTTTCCAATGGGACTAATCCTTTAGGGATAAAATTATTAGATAATTTTATGATATCATGATCAAGAATTTTAGTACTGAATGATGTTTCTGGACTCTGTTGATCTAATTCTTGGATAACTTGTTGATCTTCTTCAATTTGCATATTCGAAAATTCATCAATGACTTGAAGAAAATACTTTAATTGTACAGCATCTTCAAAAATCTGCCAATGTTTAAGGCTATCAAGATTTGATGGCCAATACTTAACTTGTATTTGATATTTTAACAATACTAGCTCAAGGATTTTAAAGGAGCTTGCTGAGATATCTAGTGAATTAGCATGCATGTTTTCATCTCTAGGAATAGCAGTTATGTTAAAACCTTGAAACAAATTCTCAATTGTGTCCCAAGCTTCATTTATGTAGGATCTAATCCTTGGGTGTTTAGTTTGACATAAATTTCTAACTTCGTTTACTATAAGCTCAAAGTTAGAAAAGACACTCAAGTTTTGGACCTTTAGACTCCTAGCTAACTCAAGACCAAGAAGAAAAGCCTCATACTTAGCCATGTTATTAGTGACTTCAAATTCAAGTTTATATGATTGAGTTAGTATTTATTTATTTGATGATATAAGAACAATTCTTGCTCCTGCTCCTTACTTTGAGCAAGAGCCATCAAAATAAAGTTTCCAGATATCTGATTCTACACTTTTAGGCTAGGAAATGATATTTTCAATGGTGATTTGAGTGTTTGATGCATTTTACGAAGACAAGTGAAACAACCAAAATCTTAATCTTCTGCATAGATAGGGTGGTTCTTTGTTTGATCAGGCCTACAAACAGTATGAAGGAAACAGACTTCCCTATATAACCTTAAGTGTTCACCTCCATAGACTGGGATAGTAGGAAAAGACATGTCCATCTGAAGTGACCCTCCTAGTTTATCACAACATGATCTAGATAGAAGCATGCCAAAATTGGCAGGAATATCAGTGACAACTATGTCTAGAACTATACTTTTCACAGGTATTTGAGCTAAGGTCACAACTAGGTCTTTGATCAATCCTAGGCACGGTATTTTCTTTGAGTCAAAGGTGTAAAGGTCATGATAGTTACAGGTGACTTGCAGCTGAAGCTAGTCCATTATTACCTTTGGCATAAGTTTATGAGAGGCTCTAGAATCCAGCATACATTTATACAAAAGAAAATCATGACCTTTTAATGTTACATAAAATGGTGGAACAATTTTATCGATCATAGTGAAACTAGGGCCAAATACAACTGAATGTTTTTTATCCTACAGACTAATAATGTCTCCCTCAGCATCTACACTAGAAGACTGTATCCATTTAGATACTTAATTTTTGTAACCAGGATTTTTGGAAATTTCAACAAAAGGTATAATAATCTTGACCCTTTCCAATTCCTTTTCAATATTAAAAGTAGTTAAAATAGTCTTACAAATAGAAGGGTTTGAGTGGATGAATCTGTAGTCTGAGGGGTTGGAGTTTGTGTTTGAATGGTTTTCACTGTAGGCTCGATTATGGTGGTGGATTTTGGAGGTCTACCAAGACCTGATCGAGGTCTTCGATCATACATCTTATTCAATTCTATAATTAAAAATTCAAATAATGCTTGGTATCTGGAAATTTTAGTATCTCCTACTTCTAGTTCGAAAGACTGAGACGAAGATGAAGGAACTATGGCCATTTGTATTGTTGAAGAATCAATATTATTAATATCTTCAGTAATTAAAGGGCATTTATCGTGTGACTATTGATCATCAATAAGCAAGGGTGGCTAAATGATTTGGTCAGAACCTGGTCTCTGAAGATTTTTCATTTGAGGAGCTCTAGGTTGTGTTTCAATTTTTGAAATTTTGTTAGAGAAGTTCCTAAGAAAATATGTAATTTCATCAATCTTCTGATCTTCTAATTTAGATTTGGTGGAGAATGAATCATCTATCTTAGCTTTCAATTTTCTTTCTTCTTTTTCTACTTTAGCCTTAAGTTTACCAAAAGCTGGCCTATTGGCTTCTACATCTATAGCATTTGTTTTCATATCTTCTAAGATATTATAAATTCTTTCTCTTAGCATGACTGAAAAGTCATCATCATATTCTTTAGAGAATCTATCCTTTGCAGCTACTACTGGTGGTTTACAATTAGTATGCATTTAATGATAGAGCTTGTTGAATCTTTTAATGAATTCAGCATCTGGGTCTCCTGGGTTTCTCTTTAATTCCTCAAATTTAGTAAGGAAGAAAACAAGATATTTATATACCCCACATTGATTTTTGAATATGGTTATGAGTTCATTCCAAGTTCTGATAGAGTCAACTCTGAGCTGCCTAAACCAAATCCTAACATTTCCTTCTAGGGATCGTACACATAATCACATATAAAAATTTCCCTCTTCAATGTTCATATTATCATAAAAATATAGGAAGGTTGGCACTTGATCCTCTGTTGAGGGTCATGTTTATCCATTAAACCTTGGCAAATGTTTAAAGTATCCATCAGGAAAATTTCCCAAGTTTTCAGGTAGAACTAGGGCAACATACCTAGCTTGAACAATGGGTCGAAAAGCCATGACAGCAGGAGGAGTATGGGGTGTATGAGTGGATGTTGATGAGGAAGAGGAAGATGATGAATATGAAGGAGGTGAATATGAGTCAGTAGGTATATTAATGTGTGGAGGAGAGGGAGGAGACCTCTTTAAGGGTTTGAAAGGGGTTTTAATAACTAATTTTTGAACTCTTGGTGAGAAGTCTTTCTTATTTTCAAATAAAGGATTTGAGTAGATAGAAAATGTTTCTTTAAAATTAGTTGAGGATGATGGAAAAGAATAAAGAGTTGGATTAATGAAATCTTGAGGTGGAATAGAATAAGGAGTAGGATTAATCAAATCTTAAGGTTTGAATTTAGGTAAATGTAAATCCAATTATTCCTCAGACGTAGGTGATTTGATAGGAATGGATGGGACTTGATATGTTTCAAGTGATTGTATCAAAAATGATGATGGAAGGTCTACTCCTCTAGAGATAAGATCAGAGACCCTAGGAGGTAGTTGATTCAAATCAGGGTGAGTTGGTCTAGATGAGAATGGATCTATAGATGGAATGTATTCAGGGTGTAAAGTCGAAGAAGAAGAAGGTGTTCTACTTCTTCTCCTTGAAGAGGCTCCCCTAATGAGTCTTTATGGGTCTAGTAGAGGGTTAACAATCTCAGAATCAAAACGTGATCTTTTATGCTTATAGGGAGCCAACTTGGACTAGTGGAATCAAAAGGTGAAATATTCTGACCTATGACCTTATCCTTTATACACCTAAAAGGAAATGAAAAGTCATTGCCCTAGGGAAAAATTAACTTTCAGTACTTCACTCCCCAACAACAGCTCCAATCTGATGTTGTCCTTTGAGATAAACTAAGGTCAATTGGCTATGCCAAAGCATTTAAAATATTTTGTTTGATTTTAATGGTTGGATGACTAGTGAACTATAAGAAGAATATAGATAAATATAAATGATTTAATATACAGATAGAGTATTTCACCATTTACAAGCAAAAATTGAGAAAACTGTGTTTTCCTAATTAACAAAATATAATCAAGTCATTTTAGAAATATTGTGCAATTTAAATCCAAAGAGGAATTTACAAGAACAGACAGTCTTGTAAATTAATATCTTAATTAAACTACAACTTCACAGCAAATTCAAAATGAAAATGGAATTCAGTTAAATTTTCAATCGTATGACTGCAAATGAAATAAATTATATGAGGAATACACAATGAAAAACATAAGAAAATAACTCACAGAGAAACAAGCCATATGAAGTAAATCCAAAATCTTATATTCAATAAAAAATGCTCCAGCTTAGTACAAATCTATCTGGTAACTAGCTCAAGGGGACAACCCTGAATACTTCGACATAATCAAGTATTTAAACAAAATACAAAATATTACAATCAATGCCTGAGTGATGAGGCATGCTATTATTACTTCAAATTTAATAGAAAGAGAAGAAATGCGGTCCAAAATAATGAATCTAAACATCTTGCCCTGTTTTTATGGAAAATTGTTGCTAAGTGGCCACTATTCTGGTGTTGCGTCGGCCAAGCTGATCTGTCCTTTAAACAAAATACAAAATATTACAATCAAAGCCTGAGTGATGAGGCATGCTATTATTACTTCAAATTTCACAGAAAGAGAAGAAATGCGGTCCAAAAGAATGAATCTAAACATATGGCCCTGTTTTTATGGAAAACTATTGCTAAGTGGCCACTATTCTGGTGTTGCATCGACCAAGCTGATCTATCCTCTAATCCTGATATTCACACAGCTTTTCCCACTGTTCTTCATTTGGAATTGATATTTTAGTTACTCTACGGTAGATCTCATCTACCTCAGTATACTTGGAAAAAGTTGGTTTTGCAGTAAAAATATGTTTTATCTCATTCTGAATAAAACATATGGTACTGATGGCCTCGTAGAATGCCATGCCTATCATGGAACCTTTGATGTTGGAGGACTTTATTGTTTCCTTGGCAATGTCCTGTAACTTCTTCAAGTAATCCTCGCTAGTCATTAGCTTATCATTGATGACAAACAGCGAAGGCAGACCCTTCTTGTTTAAGGCATCAATTCTTGTGAAAAAGTTGTTAACTGCAATTTCCAGAGTGTGACACTTCACAGTTACCTCCAAAATGGTTTCAGTGCTATCATCCACTCCTAGATCATATAGTTCATACCTGTTCTTAGAATTGAGAAACCTTATTATGTTGTTGGTTGTAGAAGGCATCTCTCCCAGTTGAGCATTTATATTGGAAATTGTCTAGTTTTCCTTTTCCATTAACTCATTTTGCTAAAAAATGATCTAGATACATGGCCAGATTTCATCAATCTCCTCTATGATGTTGTTCCATATAATTTCTTTGAAACTACCAATATTGTAGCTAATGGAAGACTCAGTGGATGACTTCTTCCATGCCTCAACTTAATTCTGAGCTCTCTGAAGCTCAACTGCATGAAAAATGTCACACTTCTTTTGATGATCCTATAGTAGTTTTAATTGATATTGTGGTTTCTTAATCTCTTCAGTCTGTAAGGACATAATTTGAACTGCACTAGCTAACTGGTATGGGCCCTCTCCTATACTGGTGGTAGATGATATTGTAGTTGGAATGACTGTGATAGGAAGTGCTTCTAAAGGATAAATATGTTTAGCAGTGTTCTCATTTTCCTTGATTAATTTCTCCATCTCTGTCTCCATCTATTTCAGTTGAGAAGTATGTTCTATGATGAGTTTCATCATGTCTTCCTTTTTAGTTTTTGTTTCTACAATATCCTTGGCTACAGGATCTTCAGTAGTTGGCAGTTTCAACTGTTTCCTTACTGCTACTATATCCAAATTCTTCTTTTCGATCATCTCTTCTGTAGCATTGATGTTTGCAGGATCATAACCAAGTTTAATTACCAAATCTTCCAAGGTTTTAATCTTGGTATCTTTGGCAAGAGATGAAACTTTTTCCATCTTTAGTTGTGACTAGACATTTGTTAGTGTGACCTGCAACTTGGACAAGGTCATAGTTGTGCTAGTTACAGTAGATAAGATCATTTATCCAGTCTATTTTTCCATCTCCATTTGGTCAATGGGATGTATGTCCTTGATATCAAACTCAAAATATGTCTTCTTATAATCTGATGTTCCTTTCGGATGAGGAACTTGTGCCTGAAGGAATGTCATATGCATTTTCCCCTTCTCTGGGTCAAAGGTTGGGAGTAGCCTACTTTGGGCGCCAGAGGTTTGTTTCCACAATTGGTTGTATGTGTTTATCTTCAAGGCTTCATTTCTAACCTTTATTTCCTTGAAGACATCCATTATGCTCTTCTCTGGCTTGCTTGAAGTAGATGTATCTGTGTGCATAATATGTTTCTTCTCTTGTGAGGTCATGGAAGTGGTAGGAGAGTGTGTAGACTGATCACCTACTAATGAAGATACAAGAGGCTCATTAATGGTGATGAGAGTTTGATGCTTTGACTCTTTGGTAATACTTAGTCTGGAGCTAAGCTTAGCCTTCTTTCTACACATGATTTTAAATCCCTCACTAAAGATATCAGTCCCTAGAGGATACTCTTCCTCTCTACTCCTCTTGGATGTCTTTTCTTGCATCGTAGGAGTCTGCATCGTTGATGAGGAGACCTGTTGTTCTTATGCCTCCTATAATGTGTTTTCAACCCACTCTGACTGATTCTTATATTTTTCTATCTCTTGCCTAGGTGTGTGAAAATAAGGAATAGACTTGGTTTCTACCCTTAATCTAGAAATCATCCCTAATGGATCATAGGACCAGGAAAGACTAAGATTAAGCTGCATTTCCATTAGTAGTTTGTCAACCTCTTAACCTGCTACCCTACTGTTGCAAATGAATGGACCAACCTACATTTTTATCTTGATCTGATACTTTTTCTTAGCAACAAAAAAATGGACTTCATCCATGTTGATCATCTGCTTGATGTATTCTAAGGAAAAAATCCTCATTAGGAGGAATTTTGGCAGCTTATATGGTGGAAGCTCACATCCAAAGATCCTTATATCTGGGTAATTCTCATATAAGTACCAGTCTCCTATTTGTACCTATTCTGGTAGCTGCAAGATCTTTTTGATTTGTTCACTAATCCTTGGTTTAGTTATACTACTTAGGAGGCTTATGGCTGGATGGACAAACATTTCAGTAAATTGTTTGTAAGTATATTTTTTATGTTCTTTCATGAGCAGAGTGGTCCATAAAATGACCAACTGCTGGATTCCTTTCTCATCCAGCTTTTGCAATGACAAGTTCATGTTGTCCCGCTGAAAATATAGGAACATGTAGACTAAGACAGAGGCATATTTGAATACCTCATATGTAGGAAATTTACCAGTTGTTGATGAATAGACTATGCAAGGAAATGGATGAAATTGAACACAATTGAGGGCTTAGCATCATTACAAAATATGGATAAAAATCCTACAATGGACTCATCTACCATTTAGTCAGAATAGTAGCCAAGGAGGTAGGAAATGACAGTGATTATCTTCTTGGCTCTCTCAGGGAATATGGATGATGGATAAGGAGTATTTTTCTTTGGTAACGTAGCATCTTGTGTTATGAATAATTCAAGAGTTTTGGCTCTCTTCGCAAAGTCTGATTTTTGGTATATTTCAACTAGAGATTCATAGGAAAATGCGGTAGCATTATTGACTATGGCTGCTTGCATCATTTGATCAATAGCCTGAGGGGTTATGGTGAATAGAATGTGTCCATTGGGATTGACTATGTCCCTTTGGCTTGGCATATATGAGACATGGAATTTTCTAATGAAATCAGGAGTGTTATGGGTACGAGGAAAGATGTAATGAGGTAGGTTTGACTCCCACAGCTGGATATCATCTGATTTATCAATGTATTTATCTTCGAGCTAGCAGTACATCTCAAATAGGTTGAGCTCACAGAGCGTTTCATGGATCTTTTAGTCTCTATCATCCATAGGGATATGATGAAGATCTACAGGTGGATAGATCAGAGGATTAGCAATTTCCTCTGGTCCATTGTCCTTGGGAGGCATGATGGATAAGGCTAATAGTGAAAACTTTATTGGGAAAGGATACAATTCATGGACAGATAGAAAGTTTTGGGGCCAAGAACAAAAGGAATAATTTGACAATGATCGGGCAGGTAGTGTCACTGGAAGTTGACAATGTTGGTATCTGGTGAGTAACCTGCAATCAAAGTAATGGCATTGATAAAATGAAAATGTTGTAACCTGTAAATAGACAAGAAGAAGTTTTATGTAGGAGTTTTGGCTTTTCGTTGATGGTGCGAGTCCATTGAGTTAACATCTAAGAAAATTAAATTCTTAACGGATTGATTGTGGAGGGAATGGATATGATTTGATGGGGTTAACGGGCAGATGAGCTGGCAACAAATGAATGGTGGATGCGTAACGGTCAAATAATCGGTATCAGGAATGAGGAATTCAGATTTTCGGAGGGGGGGTGAGCGGTTTGTGGTTTTTCTCATGGGGGGTGAAAAACACTATAGAGCTACCACGTAGCAGAGGGCGTGGTTTGGTATACCGCTCATTTCGGACCGCCCTTGGTAGTAAAGATCGGATGGCGAAGGAGGGTTGAAATGGCATGAGGGTCGTCGAATGAGAAGTGATAGGCAAAGATGAAGAGTGATATAGTAGAGTATTAACATGATGTGACGGGATGGATTGGTGGGGTCGGAAATCAAGATTAATGTGATGTTGGGAAATATTGAATATAAGGGGGTTATGAACTTTAGGGAAATGATATGAAGGGAATGGATTGGCGGAGGGGCGATATGGGATTAATACTTAGGTTATGGGTTTTTTAAAACTTAGGATAGTGTTAATATCCAAATTAAGCATATAACCTTAGAGTAACCTTCACTCTTCTTTCAATTTATTATGCACCTGAAAACACAATGAATGTTTGATGATGGCGAATTTAGACTAACAGCCTTTGCATTTTCAAAAACATAAAATGAAGCTTTCCTTTTCTTTTGGTTCCCTAAAATTTTAGTTTCCTTTTCCTTCTTTATTTAGAGAAACTAAATCCTAACATTTTATTGATATGGATGCCTATAAAACATCAAATTTTTCCTAACATTTTAACTTTTTATTCTTTTACATCCATATCCTATCTTAACATTTTTTCAAAATTATTTGACTAATTTGCTAACTTATCAAAACTAGGTAATGTTACAATAGACTCCATTACATTGTTTATTGTTTTCAAAATGAGTTCAAGGATACAACGCAGGTATGCTCTTATGGACAGGATCAAGAATTCTAGGTTTTCCAAATCCCATGCCCAATGTTGATTGGTTAGCTTATCTTCCATTGTTTAAAGATCAAAAAGTAGAGGATGCTTCTATATATTTATTGAGGTTTCATATGCACATTTGTAAGCTTAAAGTCAAATTTCATAAAGATTGTCTTATGAAACTTTTTATGGAAACTTTGGAGGAAAAGGCTTGATATTGGTATGAAAATTTGCCTGATGCTAGTATATGTTCGTTAAAGCATTTTCATACTGTTTTTTGTAAGAAATATAGAGAGGATTATCCATCTTTGTTGCTGATTCAAAACTGTTGTGATCATTTTGAAAGTTTTATTCAATATCTGAAATATTACTATGATGATTGTTAGTTCATAAATGATGAAATACTAGAGGCTTTAGATGGAAATCATTTCCAACATTATGAACAAAAAGTAGAAGTCTTGCTTGAATTATCTTCCCCTTAGGAAGAAATAGAGGATGTATGTTGTCTATATGCTTATGAAGATTCCCCACCAGAAATAATTCTTACAGCGCCACAACAAACTGATCAGCCAAAGGTTAAGGAAGAAATTCAGCAGCCAAAACCCAATCAAGAAGAGGACAACAGTAAAAATCGACAGGATATTTCAGATACCACTAATGAACACATCAAAACTATGGTTGTCTCAATTGCAGAAGATCAAATTGAAGAACAAATTCTTTTTTCTAATCAACAAGTAAAGGTAATTGAGCATATTGTTGAACATTCATTTGTTGATTTACAATAAATAGTCTTGTGATCCGAAAGAAGAACCAGCAGAGCGCAATTCTCTTGATCCACAAGAACAACTTCAACAAGCAGTGTTTTCTTCAGTGATTAAAGACCAATAAGATTTGCATGATGAAGATCTTGTCTCCAATTCTCTTTCATGTTATATCTTGTCTCAAGTTACATCCCTTAAAGAAGATAATATGTTATGAATCCAACTCACAAAAATATAGAAAAGATAGATCAACGACTTAGAAATCAGCCTATTTGAGGGGCCAACCTCCTTTACATTACACAAATAAACAATTCTTGGATGATACAAATGAAAAAACCTTATTTCTATATAGAGGAGTCTAAAGGGTCACATTTTAACCAAAGCCGACCTAACAATAATAATATAAGGGTACAAAAATAGCAATAGTGGGCTTCTATGGGGCATAATAATAACAATATAGGGACAATAGGAGCACAACAATAACAATAAGGGCTATAATAACAATAGTAATGGGGGAATCACTAGTATTATAGGGACCTAACATGCCCCTCTCCTTTAAAAAAGTGGTGTCCTCAACGCTTGAGTACTTATGGATGCTTCTATATAAAATTCTCATCCTCCCATGTGGAATCTTCAGTGGGTAAGTTCTTCCACTTGATGAGATACTCTGAAATTGATCGATTTCGTAGTTGTCGAGTTCTTTTTTTGTGACTGCTTCACGTTCCAAGATGATTTTTCATTCTTCATCAATTTCTAGAAATATTGTTTGAATTGGGATCTTTTCACCTATAAACTTCTTTAAGCATGAAACATGGAAAATTGGGTGCACTCGGGAAGCTACAGGAAGCTCCAATTTGTATGTCATCATACCCATCTTTTGCAACGCCTTGTACGGACCATAATACTTTGGTGATAATTTATTATCCTTCTTAGCTTGCTTGAGGGACATTTTTTTATATGGTTGTAACCGTAGGAATACCCAATCACCTACATCAAAACTTGTTTTTTTGCGATGTTGATATGCCTGTTGTTTCATTCTATTATGCGCTAAAGTGAGGTTATCCTTTAAGAGTTGGAGAACTTGTTTTTGATGCTCAATGTGATCTTACATTGCTTGAACCTTAGCATTTTCTCTCAAATATTATGTGATGGATGGTGGATGATATCCATAAAGTGTCATAAATGGGGTATTTTTTTTTGTTGTATGGAAGGAAGTGTTATACCACCATTCAGCCAAAGGAAACCATTTGACCCATTGTGTCTATTTATCATATACAAAACAACAAAGATATCCTTCCAAACATTTGTTTACTATCTCAGTTTTCCCATTAGATTGAGGATGGTAATATGAGCTATGATCTAATTGAATACCAAGACAAGAAAATAATTTTGTACAACAATTTCCAGTGAAAATGGGATCTCTATCACTTACAATAATCTTTGGGTTTCCATGTAGCTTTTGAATTGTTTCCATAAATACAATAGAAACTGTACTTTCTTTAAACAGATGAGATAATGCACAAAAGTGTGCATACTTGGTAAATTTGTCAACTACCACCACGATAACACTCTTTCCTTTGGACTAGGGTAAACTTGTGATGAAATCCATTGAAACCTCCTCCCAACATTGGCTTTGAATGGATAAAGGTTGTAATAGACCTGGGGTCTTAATTGTTTCAACTTTATTTTGTTGGCAAACCAAAAATTCTACCACAAACTTTTGAATATCCAATTTAAGGCCATCCCAAAAAATTTCCTTCATAACTTGTCGTAAGTTCTTAGAAATCCCGAGTGCCCTCCTAAGAGAGAGGTGTACAATTCCCTAAGAATATTTTGTTTGAGTTGGGAATTCTTACATAGGTGTAATTGATCTTTGTACCATAATGAATCATTTTTCCAGCTAAATGTATCATATGTATTGGGATCTTGTTGTATCTTTTGAATGAGTGCCCACACTTCTTCATCATTCTTCCATTCATCCCTTGCTTCGTTTATCCAATCTAGTTGGATAATACAAATGGTGCAAAGAAATTCTTCCACATCCTCATCCTTTCTTGAGAGTGCATCTGCCACAACATTTTGCTTCCCTTTTTTGTAGATAAATTCAAAGTCATAACCCAACATATTTGTGACCCATTTTTGTTGGTCTTCTGAAGATAATATTTGTTCTAAAAATTATTTAAGACTATCATGATCTGTTTTTACCTTGAAGTGTCTTCCCATTAGGTAGGGTCGCCATTTCTTAAGTGCATAGATTGCCAACATTTTCTTCTCATAAATAGCTTTATGTAAATACTTTCCTTTGATTGGATGACTTTCAAAAGAAATGGGTCTTTCTTCTTGCATTAAAACAACACCAATTCCATTTCCTAAGGAGTCAAATTTCGCAGTAAAGGTTTTAGTGAAGTCCAGTGTAGCTAATACCAGTGCTTGGCATATTGCCTCTTTAAGATGTTCAAAGTCCTGCATTTCTTCTGGAGTCCATGAAAATGCATCTTTCTTCAATAATGTTGTTAGAGGTGCTACTATTCTCCCATAATTCTTAACAAACTTGTGATTATACCCTATCAACCTGAGAAATCCTCGCAGATGCTTTATGGATGTGAGGATTTTCCATTCCTTAATGGTTTTAATTTTGCTAGGGTCTACCTTAATACCTTCATGAGATACAATATGACCCAGAT
>APFE030848723.1:15061-31975 GCA_000404065.3 Pinus taeda | reverse complement strand
TTGTAAATGATGTCTCCTCTTTAAAAAGAGGAGACAACGTCATTAGAAGGGGTCGATCAGTCAGTCAGTGATTGTAACAGGAGAAGAGCATACTGTGTAAAGACTGGAGCTAGTCTCCATTTATAATATATCAGTGATTTTGACAGATGAATAAATTTTCTTCTTGATTGTTCTAATTTAATTCTTTCTCCCGGGGAATCTTGTGAGAAGGAAAGGCCCGCCTTCCTCACAAGATTCGCCCATTAGTTCTTGTAATCTGTTTAATCGTTTATATGGTTGCACTTCATTCTGATCCTGTTGTTAGACACTGGTTACATAGATTGAATACTACTCTGTTCCCTTAGCAACTGCATGTATTGAATGTTTGCACTCGTAGGAATTGAGATATCTGTTCTGATTTGATTGTGCGAATGAGTGATGTTGGGAGACAGATACTGAAGGTTCCTGCACTCAGGAATAGGGTTCTGTCCCCCTTAACTGCTTCATTTTCTCTGCAGTGTGAGTAGAACCAGAGATCAGGTGCTGGAGGTTCCTGCTAACAGGAATAGGGTCTTGATCTCTTGGATTATAGTGTGATTAGATGTCAGGCATCAGGTGCTGAAGTTCCTCACTAAGGAATAGGGTCCTGTTCCTGCTGTGGTTTATTGAGTTCTTTCCTTTTGATTTCCCTTTATTTGAATCATAATTGCAACAGAGGGATTATCCCCATTATAACTTAATTAGCTGCAGCTCTGATTAAATGGAGTGTGAATCAGTAGATTAGTGAAATTAATGACTGTGCGTTCTTTCTTTACTACAACATTTCTTTTGCTTTTGAAATTGAGCACATACAGCGCGAAACTACCTTTGAAATAAAAAGACTTCCTCGGGTTGATAATTTATGTGGCGCTTGAATTGGGAAACAATTAAAGCGACCAACACATATGTTGACTCAATGTGTTGACTGCAAAGCATATATCTGGACAGGAGTTCACCAAGAACATCAATGCTCCGACAAGTTGACGGTACTTGGTATCATTTCATAACACAGGTCCAGCAGCACTACTACTTAACTTCTTGAAGTCAAGTTCCATTGGGGTAGTTATGGGCTTGTAGTCCACCATACCAAATCTTTCCAATATCTTCACCACATATTTTCCTTGAGAGAGGAAAATCTCTCCTGGCTTCTGCCAGACTTTCAATCCTAGGAATTAGTGCATAATTCCTAGGTCTTTCATCTCGAACTCAGAAGCTAGCTCTCTCTTACATTTGTGAATGAGAGGGTCTGCACCTGTTAGAAAGAAGTCATCAACATAAAGCACCAATATGAGAGGCTTTTCATCTTCAACCTTAAAGTAAATGTTAGGGTCGGCTTCACTCCTAGTGAATCCCAACTTCATCAAGTAGCTATCAATCCTCTCATACCATGCTTGGGGTGCTTTCTTCAACCCATAGAGGACCTTCTTCAACCTCCACACATGATATTCTCGATCATGAATCTCAAATCCTTCGGGTTGATCCACATAGACTTCCTCTTTGATCGAACCATGTAAGAATGTAGTCTTGACATCCATCTGATGTAGACTCCATCCTTGCGAAGCAGCAAGGGCTATGATGGAGTAGATGGTGGTATAGCGGAAACAGGTGCAAATATTTTGTCATAGTCTATACCCTTCTTCTAAGAGAAGCCACTACTGACAAAACGAGCCTTATATTTTTCTGCACTTCCATCAACTGCATGCTTTATCTTGTAAATCCATTTTGAGGTGACAACAGCTTTGTCCAGAGGTCGGGGGACCACATCCCAAACATCATTTTTGATGATGGACTCATATTCTTCAGTCATAGCATCTTTCCATACTTGATTCTTGACGACATCAATGAATGATGAAGGCTCATTTTGGATGATCGTGCTCATGATGGTCAGGTATCCCTGATACCTATTCAACTTCTTACTTTCACAGAAGGATCCTTGGGGTGCAATGTGTCCTTCAGAATCATCAAGTGTCCCTCTAAGCCATGAAGGCCTCTTCCTAGAAGAGGAAGGCTTAGGCGGAGGGGGATCAATAGGATCCATAGGTTCTTCCACATCAGCCATCGTCTCTTCTTCCTTTTCCTTTAGTTCACTGGTGTCAGCTTCTTTAGATCCTCTTTCAGTAGGAAGCTTGTCTACTTTGCTAAGAGCCATATCTTCATCAAAGGTGATGTCATGGCTAATTTCTAATTCCCTTTGACCAGCCACATAGATTTTGTAGCCCTTAGTATTTTCGCTATAACCCACGAAGATTCCTCTCTTTCCTGATGCACCCAATTTATTTCTTTTCTCCTTTGGTACATGAAAATATACAGTGCTTCCAAAATTCTAAAATGAGATATGTCAGGTTTCTTACTAGTGAACATTTCTTTGGGAGTCTTGGAACCCAATGCTTGATGAGAGCATCGGTTTTGTACATATACGGTGGTGTTTGCAGCTTCAGCCCATAGAAACTGTACAAGTCTTTGATCATGGAGCATAGCACGAACAACTTTCACAATTGTGCAATTCTTCCTTTCTGCCACACCATTTTGCTCAGGAGTATATGGTGTAGTAGTCTCCCTCTTAATTCTGACCTCTTTACAAAAGACATGAAACTCATTGGATTCATATTCAGTCCCATTATCAGTTCTTAAGATTTTGATCTTCTTCTCGATTTGATTTTCGATCAAGGCTTTGAAGTGTCAAAACTAGGAGAACACTTCATCCTTCTTTTTCAAGAAGTATATCCAAGACTCGCCAGAATAATCATCTGTAAAAGTGAGATAATATGAATATCCTCCCAAGGAGTTCACAGGAAACATACCTGATATGTCTGAGTGAACCAACTGCCATATATTGAAGGTCTTGCTTTGGCTTGAGGGGCATTGTCCCCTTTTGAGCTTTCCTTTGACACATCCTAAACATACACCTTCTTGTTCTACTTGGAATTCGGGCATCCATGTCACTATCTTTCTTACATCAGGTAGAGCTTTATAATGAAGGTGAGAAAACCTTTGATGCCATAGTTTAGATTGAAAATTTGTGTCACAAGACATGACACCTGGCGGACTTCCTCCAACTTGATATAATGAATCAACTCAAAACCCAAGAGTGAAAGCATCTTTAATATTCTTTTTCCATGCACGTACCTTACCATCGCTGGAGGTCACCTTGTAGCCTTTGTCTTCCATTTCTGAAATGGACACTAGGTTCTTTTTGAGATTAGGTACATATAACACATCTTGTAGATGAATTGTATTTCCTTGATTCAATTAAAGAGTGAAATTTCTAACACCTTTCTCGTGATATTTTGTATTATCTCCAAGAACAATTTCTAGGTTGGTTTCCTTCTCTATTAGATCATGGAGAGCTTCTTTGTAACCAGTGAAGTGCCTTGAGGCACCACTATCAATAAGCCAATTTCCCAGCGAGTCTGGGGGAGCAATAGTAGATAGAGTTGCTAGTAGATAATATTCATCTTGCTTATTGTTCATGGTGTTAGATTCATACCTGGAATTTCTTGCCTTCTTGAATGGTTGTCCTCTTCCTTGATTTCTAGCGCTTCTTTTACCTCTTCCTTTCTTCCTGTCATTCCTTTGATTGCCTTGAGAGGGATTTTGATCACCGTCCCAGTGAGAGTCCCTTTTATCAGGGCACTCCCTTGAATAGTGACCTATTTTATTGCAATTATAACACCGTCCTTTTCTTCCACCCTTTGGTCTAACCTTTCCTTTAAATTTAGCCCCAGAATTGTTTCTTCTTTTAGTATGAGAAGAAAAGGCAAAGGGATGACCCTTAAGTATGGGCATTTCTTGTTCTTCCATCCTTGTTTCTTCTTGAATGCATCTGGCCATTAATACCTTGAATCCAGGAATTACCTTGTTGTTGAGGAGAGTAGTCTAGTCTATCGTAGATTTCCTTGGAGGTGTTCAGGTCGAAAATGTAGGCTGCCAAGCGCTTGTCGATAGAGTCCCAAATGATCTTCCTTGCTTTGACTTCTCCCTTTGTCCATTTGTTCCTAGCAGCAATGAATGCGTTTGATGAAGGCTCAATAATTCTCCCTCTCACATGGTCCAACACTTCCTGTTCTTCTAATGTTAGATCGAGAGACATCTTCCATCCGTGGTAGTCAGACTTCTCACGGAGTTTGTCTTCAACAGGGAAGTGTGTTGAGGACCCCATTATTTCTTTCAGATAGCCTTGCCAACCTTCTCTTTGGTGAATTCTCTTACTCTTGCTTGGGGTTTGTCTTCACCTTAGCTCTGATACCATGTTAAATTATGGTATGTTCTATGCTAAGAGTGGTTTACTTATTTTCTTTAATATCATCCACAGATTAGCAATCACATGTCCATAAAGTAAAGTGTAGATAGAACATTAAACGATCAACAGAAAACAAGCCAAGAAAAGAGACACAAGATGTGGCGGCTAGCCAGGGACAAACCCAATATGGGAAAACACTTTGATCAAATCTTCTTTTATCTTCAATAGTTCAATAGAGAGAAATAGTACAAAATCTGATTTCTAAAATTTTATATCAGAAGCAACAAACCCTAGATCAGAAAAGTCAAACTTAGTCAAATGAGTGAAAATTGACCTCCAATATGCTTGGTCATTTTCCATTCAACTTTCCCTTGAACAACCTGAAGAAGCAGCCCTAGAACAACCCCAAAAGTTCAGTCAAAGTGTAGATTTCTGAAGTTGACTACAACCCTAAACTAGGCAGTCAATACCGGTCAAATATGAGGTCAGATCACCTCGATTTTTATGCCAAAAATTGTGGCCTGCCTAGTGTTAGCACCTAAATCCGCCTCAGGCTCAAGGAAGGAAAAATTCAAGGTAACCACAAACCACGCTCAGTCTGGTAGCTAGCCCTACCAGAACAGGAGAGGGCTCTCTCCGGGTCACACTCAGTGAATAGATGAACGAAAAGGACTGAGATGACTTTCAAACGAACTATTTATCTTAAGCTAGTAAGTGGAAATGAATATAAGGAGTGATTTTTGTGAATGACTGTGTTTCTGGGATGTTATGGGACCACTCGACTTCAATGAACAGAGAACTTAACATGAAGGTATAGATTATTTCGTGAGGCAAGGTAGGCTGAAAGCATGGCAATTTAGTTTTAAAATATGGTGGAATGGAAAGATTGATTAAGAAGGTGAAAAGGGCATAGGCGACATGAATCCTTTTCAACAGAAGAATGAACACTGTATATGAAATTTTCCCACAGGTAGAGCAATAAAATTGAATTCTACCTGATCTCACTCGAACAATTTCACCATAAATGAATACGAAAGGAAACTATGGAACATAACAAAGAAATGGAGAGATTGATTAAGAAGGTGAAAAGGGCATGGAAAACATGAATCCTTTTCAACAAAAGAATGAAACACTCCACATGAAATTTTCCCACAGGTAGAGAAATAGAATTGAATTCTACCTGATCTCACTCGAAAAACTTCACCAGAAATGAATGGGAAATGAACTATGAAATAGAAAAAGATACATATGAAACATAAGAGACACACTTGCTACACTCACAACCATAGGAATATCATGTAACAGAGCCGCTGCCTTTCATTAATTCTCTATAAAAATATACAGTGCAGAAACAAAGTTTCTTTCCCATAGTCTCCTAGAAGTTACAAGCCAACCCTTTGCAAATAACTTGCTTACAATATATATAATGTGTGCGGAAGAGATAGAATCCCAGGGGTTGGAAAGTTACTCAAATCATTTTGAAATGCAGATGGAGAGCCAACCATCAGCTACAGGTGCAGCGCTCTCAAGCATGACATTTGGATGGGGTGACCCTTTGCATTCCTTTGCCACTTGGATAGATGCCCATCTGGAGAAAAACTCTTTACATGCCACCTTTGGTGCCAAAAAACTGAAGTGTAGATGACCAGGCCCAGTTGGAGAAGTCGCGACCCGAAATTTCGCGAAACAGGAGCAAATTGGCAGTTTTTTCCTCTGTGCGCCATGCCAAATTCTCTGTGCTTCGCGCCACTTTGGAGCCCGTTTTGGGGCACTTTAAGGTGTCCAAAATGTGCCCAATTAGGCTTGTTGGAAATCCTGTCCTATATACTTTCTAACCCCACTAGAATTTCCAAATTTGGTGCTCATTTTTCCCCCCCAAATCTTCATTCTCCCAAGACTGCTTTCTGTGTGTCAAAAAAGTGGCAGAGAGGCCCTTTTTGGATGTTTCTTGACCTTTAGGAGGCCCACATCTTGTCAAAATTTCTTGCCCGGACACCAGTAGTCGTATTTTTCAATGCTAAATCAAAATATGCAAGTTTTTCCTCGATTAGAGCCCTACAATTTTAGCGTCGCGCTAGTAGCGCGGTGTACAGGGAGGAATTTTCTGTTTTGTGTCCAAAAAATTTGCCTGTGACCAAAATTTGCCCAAATTTTTTGAAATTTGGGCTGGAGGTTCCCTATGAAGTGTTGTGTTGTGCCAAGGAAGCCTCAACCAAGATTCGAAACTGATCTTGCTCCTTTTCCGCCTTTGTCGCTTTGCTCAATTTTGCCTTTAGGCTTCTGATTCTTGCTTTGGAGCTCATGTTTCGGGCTTGGTAGTGATGAGTCATGCACCTCAGCATGTCTTTCTCCTTGTTAGCTTTATCCAACCACTGCTTCAAGTGTAGATTGACCCACTCCAACCAAGACTCACGGTCGTTGTTGATCTCTTGCTCCAAGGTAGTGAGCTCGATCCCTGTCTACTGGACAGCTTGCCGATTTTCACAAATGCTTTGCAGCTCCATGATCGTCTATTGGTCCTCAAGTTGTTTGTTTCTCTGCTCCAGATACTTGATGACCCATCTGGCCCTCTCAAAATTGAGTATCAAGTCTTTGATTTCTGCGTCCTGCTCCCGAATAATCATCCTAAGTTTGGCATTCTCTGCCTCTGTCTCTTCATCCGGAATGAGGATGACACTGGTCTCTTGTGCACCTGATGGCCCTTCCTCTTGCACTGGCTCCTTACTCTTACCCTGCTCCTATGGTGCTGATGTCGGAAGTGAGGCCCCTTCCACCCCGGGTGGAGATAACACTCGCTTTGCTGTTGCGAACAATGGTCTACTGCCCTTCTTGTATGTGATGTATATTGGCATGGTGGCAGTCTCATGGCACTCAAAATGATGTGAAGGACCCCCCACCTCATGCTCTGCCTTTGGTACCACCGGTGGAGCGCTGAAGGAATCACGGGAGATGAAGTCCTCCCAAGCAATACCCTGCAATCCTAATTGATGGTCCACCAAAATCTGGATGAGAGAAAAATGATAGACACTATTTAGCTATTGTTGAGGGGTCTTGTGCCACATGAAGTTTTTCATCTTCTCAATGTTGTTGTAAATGAAAAATGGTAGGTTCATCATCTGCACCCGGGTGAAGTGCATGAGCAACCTGATGTGATATGCATAAAGGTGTGAAAACCTCCCCTCGCAACTGAAATAATTCATGATCAATCTCATGAGTGGGGCATACTCATCTCTCAAAAATCTGAATGGAAAAACTCTGGTGAACGGGCTCAAGCAGCTATTCTTGATGTAAGGCTCATAATGATGCCTCTCCACCTTCTTTTTCTTATGCCACTTCTCTCCAATGTTCGATATTCCTGTTGCCACTAATATGGTTTCTGGTGTCAAGGTGAAAGTGACCCCAGCCAGGATAGATTGACCTCCTAGTAGATGAAGTGCAAAAAGGCAGACCAACTCATGATGGACTCTGACATTTGCCACCCTTTGACAAAATTCATAACATGCCAAGTGCTGGAAACAAGACATGGTGAGCGGGCATGCCTGCAGCTTAGTAAGGGTGTTTGGCTCATCTCTAAGATGTCTGCCACTCCGGTGATGTCTCCTATGGGCCCTCTCTCCTGAAGATGTTCCACTGTGGGTCCCCTCCTCATACCCTGATGAATTTTCTGATAACATCACTGCTGCTTGTACCCTGAGTTTTATGCTGCCCTCTGAATCTAATGAAACTGATAGATTCTCTAAGAATATGTCACCAAGTGGACACTAAAACAGGGAGTGTTAGGAGGGGAATGATGAAAGGGAAATAGGGGTTTAAAAGGAGAAACTTATCAGGGTTTTGGGAGCGTTTTTTGGGTATGGTATTGATGGGGTAGTGTTTGAATTTATTTTGGTAGGGTTCAGGTTTAGGAGGAGGGGGAAAAAGGAATATGATTACAGTGGTGTTAGGGTGATGATAAGGGGAAAATGATGCAGGGAAAATGGTGATAGGGGTAGGGTAGGAGAATGCTTTGACAACACCGTTACTGTAGCAAAAACCCTGGGAGCCTGATTTCTTTATGTCTTCTTTTGTTTACTAAAAAAGAACTTTGGCATTAGATTTATACTCATCGAAATCATGGTATTCTTCTCAAGTTTAATGCCAAGAGTGAAGGTAGTTGGTCTACCTCTCAAATTTGATAGGCATTCACAAAATTTTAGGCAAATTGGTGGTTTCTAGGCTTTATATCTCTATGCGTCATGTGCATTTCCCAGTGCGCCGCACGCTCTGAGTGCATCGTGCCAGTGGCATTTTTACACTGTGAACCGGTTCCCAGTGCGCTGCGCCTCCTTGTGTGTGCGTCACGCGCTCAGAATTTCACCATGAATTGCTTGCAGGGATAGGGGAAAGGGTTATTTAGTGGTTTTAGGGTGGGGTTGTTAGGAAAAATGTTCAAGGGGAGATGAGAAAGATGATGAGTGAGGAGACAAGGGTAGTGGAGTGAAACCTTGGTGCTATCATCACATTTTTGCAACCCCAGCCATCGTTTTCTTGGTGATTTTTTTCATGTTTGATCTTATGCTTTTGGGTGACATTTAAACATTTCATAAACACCATATCAATGAAAAAATTGATGGAGAAGAGGTGTCCACAGCCCCTACCTCTTGTTTTGCTAGTCTTCACCAAGACTTGAAGCGGTTTGGCAATTTTTTATGCCCCAGGCTGTGTGCGTCGCGCACCAAGCCCAGTGCGCTACGCGCTGGGTGTGCGTCGTGCCTTTGTAACTTTCCCACTGCGGGCTGGCTGCATGTGTGCCGCGCTCCTTGGTGTATGCGCCACGCCCTCGAAATCCAACTCTCACTCCCTCAAACGCTCACGATTTCGCTTTCTCACCTTTGAAATGCTTTCTCCAAGTCTTGCAAGAGCACAATGGCTTTGATTTGGGAAAAACATGTATTTATAGCCTTGGAGGAGATGGGTTTGATTTTTTCTTCCTTGAAAACCCACTTTCAAATGTTTGTGTTTTTCACTTCTTTCATTGACTTTAAAACAACCTGATTTTAATTTTTCTCTAAAATTTTGGCTCTCATGATGGGATTTTCGGCATTTCTTTGCGGGGACTGTGTGACTGGGCATTTGGCCATAGAAACCATGACTGCATTTGAAAAATCAACTTGTGCATTTTTGGAAAATTTGGTCATAAATGACCTTGTTTGAATTTTCTTCAAAACAGAGTTTTGAAGAAGAGTTGATGTCTCTTCAGCTGATGATGAAGCTTTTTGGACCATAGCTGTATAAGGTCTTCCCCTCGCCTACATGGCTTGTTCTAGACATGTTTTTTCACAGACCAATTTGAGGGTTTCCTAGACACAATCATAAAAAATGACTTTGTCCTGTAATATGACCAGACCTTGACTATCATGAATTTCAGTGATTATGGACCAAGACCTGAACCAGCAGGGGCCAAACATGAGGGAAACTGACTAGCAAGACTTTCTCCGTCAAATCATGGCATTCCCTAGCGAAATGCAAACTGGAAGAGTGGAGCGGGACACCTAATCATGAAATGCATAAAGCGGTTTGATCCCTGACGGAGGACTCGACCAGACTGACTCTAACATTGGCTCGAATGGGGGATGGTAGCTCCTTGGAGGTGCCAAGAATAGCAGATATCTAGAGGAGCTAGATAGTGCCTTTTGTCCGTTGGGCTATGGAGTCATAATCTTGATAAACAATACAAGACTTTGACTTATTTATAAAACTGAAAGACCAAAAGACTGACTCAAACGTGACATTAAAATAACTCAAAAACTAACTTTACAAACTGAAACCAAATTGAAATAAAAACGATATTTACAATGACAATGGAAGCAGTGTTCATAGATCAACAGTGATACCGCTTGAGCATTCAACCATTGATCGGCCCTCCAAGACAATCTCCTCCGTTCATTTCCTTCAGAAGAAAGGTGTTTTGACCGCTATATGCTACGATCTTGAAAGGACCTTTCCACAGATTTTCAAACTTTCCATGATTGCCTTTCTCCTCGTTTCTGGCATCCCACTTCAGCACTACATCATCCACCTGAAATCTATCCATCTTTGCCTTTCTATCATAAATTTTCATAATTTTCTCCTGCAATTTGGATGTGTTCTTGAAGACTTCTTCTCTGGTCTGCTGCAAGTGGACCATTTGATTCAGCCTCCTTTGCATGGGATCTTCTTCACTGCCGGCCTCCTGAAGAAGTCTGACAACCGGGGCAGCGAGAGAGGAAGGAAATACCATATCAACTCCATAAACTAGTTCAAATGGTGATGTACCTATGGACTTCTTATGGCTTACCCGATCTGCCCAAAGCGCATTTACCAGCCTTTTATGCCAGTTCTTCTTGTTCATTTCCAGCAGCTTCTTGATTATGTTGACCAATGACTTGTTTGAGGACTCTACTACTCCATTGCCTTGCGAATGATAGGCAGTTGAATGACCCAAGATAATGTGATATTTATGACAAAATTCTACCATCCGCTTTGACTTGAATGCTGTTGCGTTATCGGTGATCAGCTTGTTCGGACAACCAAAGCGAGACAAGATGTTATTTTCGAGGAATGAAATGATCACCGCATCTGTGGCCTGTCTGGTGGGGATCGCCTCAATCCATTTTCTGAAGTAATATGTGGCTGTGAGGATCCATTTATGCTGTTCGGAAGAAGCGGGGTGTATTTCGCCAATGAAATCCAACCCCCATTGCTGAAAAGGGGCGCTCACCTCTATGGGCTTGAGTGGTAAGGGCTGTAACTTTTGCTTTCCTTCGAAAACTTGGCACTTGTGACAGTGCTTGACCATCTTATATACATCAGCAAATAAAGTCAGCCAATAGTATCCTGCTCTCAGAATTTTGTTCGTCGTTGACTTCCAAAAGAGGTGACCTCCACAGTCTCCTTGATGGCAGTCCTCCATGACTTGCTTTGCTTCCTCTTCCACCAAACAATTTAACAAAACTCCACCGGGGTCTTTCCAATACAGTGCTGAATTAAGAATGCAGAACTTGGCAGCCTTCAACTTAAGTGTTCTCACTTTGTTCCTAGTCATGCCGGGCAGAGGTGACAAATTTTTGAGTACATATATGATATCAGAATACCATGGAGAATGAGCGAACATTTCAGATATCTGAATTGGCGTTTCTTCATCATTTTCATCAGATAAAGCAGCAATCAGATTTATGTCCAACACATGCAAATTTGATTCAGCCATTAGATTTGCCAACCCCTGTCCTTTCACTAGCTTTGTGGGCTTTATCTCCACATCGTATTCTAGCAAGGCTGTAATCCATTTGCCTCTTCTCCCTTCTGGATCGGTCTGCACTAAAACATCTTTTACAACAGTATTAGGAACATAGCCCAGAATGTGAGAATGTAGGATATATACCCGGAAATAATTCAATGCCTTCACCAATGCCAGGGCTTGCTTCTCAATGATGTTGTACTTCAAAGCTGCATCCCTTATAGCCCTGCTGAAAAATACAATGGGTCTTTCATGACCCTCTCTCTTCTGCAATAATACTGCTGCCATAGTATGCTCTGAAGCAAAAGAAAACACTATGAAATCCTAAGTATAGTCCGGTCTTACTAGAACTGGTGCTGAGGAAAGAACCAATTTGACTGAATTGAAAGATTTTATAGCCTCATCCATCCATTTCACCTGGCTATCCTTCTTAAGCATGTTGGTCATTTCTTTCAAGTGTTCTTCAAGATTAGGCACAAAACGATGCAGAAAATTCATCTTACTATTGAATGATTGTATTTCATTTTTGTTCCTGGGCAAATCGATTTGCTGAATTGCTTGCACATGTGCTGGGTCTATACGAATGCCATCTTTTGAAATGATGTGCCCAAGTAATTTGCCTTCCTCCATGGCGAACAAGCTCTTCTTAGGATTCAACGATAGACCATATTTCCTGCATTTTTGAAAGACAATTTTTAGATGATGCATGTGTTCTTCATCAGACTTTGAAAACACCGTCAAGTCATCCAAGTACACCACCAAAAACACCTCCTTCTCATTCGCAAACGCCAAGTCCATTGCCCGCTGAAATGTGGCACCTGCATTCTTTAAACCGAATGGCATTTTGGCATAGTGAAAGGTTCCCCATGGAGTGGTGAATCTTATCTTGTCTCTATCATCTTCATGGACGGAAATTTGGTTATATCCGGAATAACCATCAAGTAGCGACATACGAGATGCCCACACTACTCGCTGAAGTATATGGTCCATCTTGGGAAATGGATAGTTGTCCTTCAATGAGACTTTATTTAGATTTCTGAAATCAATGCATAGGCGGATCTCACCGGTCTTCTTACGTACAGGCACTAAGTTAGATATCCAATCTGAAAATCTGATGGGCACAATGATACCTGATTTGTACAACCTATTTACCTCTTTTTCGATGGATGGCAGCAACTTTGGATTTATCCTCCTTAGCTTTTGTCTAAATGGTTTTTGGTTGGGCTTGATAGGTATTGTGTGCTGAATGATATTTGTATCATAGGTCTCTAAATCATAATAATCCCAAGCAAATACCTCTGCAAATGAAGCCATAAAACTGATATATTTGTCTTTGATCTTCGGCGATAATGCTTTGGACAATTTTACCAACTTTGGATTGGTAGTTGTGCCGATGTTGACCTCTTCTACACCCTTCTCTGTCGGCTGCAATGTTGGCTTGCGGGCTACATCATCCTGATCAAAAAGTTCTTCTAGAGATATCAAGCCTTTAGGAATGATGTTATTCTTCAGCTACAATACGTCCATTTGATTGATCTTCACTTCATCTGTACCATTCCCTTTGTCCTCATCATTTTCCACATCGATTGAGGCTTCTTTGAACTTGCCTTTGTTGAGCAAAAAATCTTTAATCTCCTCATCATCTTGAAACACTTGCCAATGTCGTTGATTGTCTGGAATGGTTGGACGGTGCTTAACATGGATTTCAAATTTATTGTTGGAGTTCATGGGGATCTTCAAGCTGCTCACTGCCTTGGCAAGAGCATCAACAATACTATTTTGTATACGAGGCACACATGTCAAGGTGTATTCTAAAAATAACTTCAAGATGTCTAAAACTGCATTACGATAGGCCCGCATCCTAGGATCTTTTGCTTGATACTCACCTCTGACCTGTTTTATTACCAACTCAGAGTCGCCATATATCAAAATCCTTTTTGCATTTAGCTTTCTAAGAATCTTCAGGCTAGCAATCAGAGCTTCATATTCAGCTTCATTATTTGAACATTCAAAGGCTAGCTTGTAAGAGCAAACTCTCACGCTGCTAGGCACTTTGTTTGGGGTGGAGAAAGGTCTGCGTACCCAAATACCAATACCGGCGCCATCATTCCCTACTACTCCATCGAAATCCATGGTCCACAAGCCTTCTTCCTCCTCTTGTAAATGCTGAAAATCTGTTTGTCGTGCCTTGTCTGCCTGCTGTCCATCGTTTTCAGCCGATTGCCCAATATTTTGCTGCTTTTCTTGTCCTTCTTTCTTCAATATTTCTTTGAAATTTTCTGTTATTTCCAGAATGTCATCTGCTTCTACCATCTAACTATCTATCTCATTTAAACTATCTGAAAACAAAACAAAAGACTCTAAATCTGTATGTACATAGTTAATAGGATGATTTATCGGTTTCTCCTTGCTTGTGATCATATATTTCATCTTTTGTTCCCAATATAACTTCCTCATTTGTCCAAACACTGGGATTGTTGTATAGGAGAAATCCAGCTGTAGTGTCCCTTTCAATTTTGCTACCCAAGACCCGGAAAGAAGCATGCCAAACCTTGGAGGAATATCTGCTACCACCACATCCATCAGGACATTTTTCATAGGAAGTTGATCCAAACTCACAACCAAGTCTTTGATGAGACCTATACATCTTACTCTGCTGGAATCGAATGAATAGAGATCATGATATTACCGAGTAATGTCCAGACCAAGCTTATCCATGATAGCCTTGGGCATGAGATTGTGAGAAGCTCTGGAATCGAACATGGCATTATGTAAAATGAAATCATGCAACCTCAAACTGATGTAGAAAGGTGGCACCTCCTTGTCACGAGGCTCGCCATTTGATGTTGACCCAAAAATCATTTCAGGCTGATCAACCTCTACATTTACCATGTCAGACATTGGGTCCAAATTCAACATTTTAGGAATCTGTCCTTTATAACTGCTGTTCTTCATTACTTCAGTCAAGGGGATGGATATCTTTAACTTAGAAATCTCGTTCTCTAGGCTAAAAGTGGGAGTTTTTTCTACCTCTTTGACTGGGATCTTTTTCTTTTCCTTTTCCTTTGAGGTGGCCGGTTTCCGTGATTGTTCTGCTAATTTTGATTTGTTGCTCTCCGGACCAACCACCTCCTTTCCTTTTCTTTGTGTAGCTGATGAATCATTTTTTGTTGTTTCACCCTCCTTTTTCTGAATTGGTTTGACCGGCACCTCTGTTTCTAAGTGAATATCATTGTTGTTGTGCAGATAGAGCATTCATGTACCCCCTTTGACATCCCTCTGATTCTTCTTCCAACATAGTGTCGCTAGCTAGAATAAAATCAGTGTCTTGGTGTGCAGCTGAATTCACTGCACATTCTTCTTCTTTGGTAATGTAAGTAGGCAACTCATCTGGAGTAAAGAGATGGTTTTCTTCACCTATTACATTCCGGTCCTCATCTAACTCTAGTCCATGTACAAAATTCTGTTGCAAAGGTGTTTGTACCGGCTGTTGTGTAGTCTATTCTTGAGTTCGCCGATCTCTCTGCCTTAACCTATATTGTGGCTGCTGCTGACCACGAAAGTTAGGATTCCTAACTTGTGATTCTGGATTGTCAAGTTTTACCCTTTCAAGCATCTTCTATACCTTTTTGAGAAGCTGATCTATTGAAGAAGATTCGTCTTTCACAGTGGTTTTCTTATCTGCTTTCGCTCTAGCTCTTTTTGACAACAGATTTGCCTCAACCCTGACCGTAATTTTCTGCATGTCTTCCATTGTGGTCGGTTCACTTTCTCTCAATTGATAAGCGATATCAGCATCAAAATCATCTAGGAATTTCAACATGGCTAGTCCCACGGGTGGCCTTAGATCATCTGGAATTTCATTATACGCTGTATTGAATCTCATGCAATAATCTTGGACTAATTCACCAGCGTTTCTCTTGATTTGCTCATATTCGGACAGAATTTGAAGAGGATTCTTTTTCACTTCCCACTGGTTTAAAAATTGTCTTTGTAGTTCAGCCAAGGTAGTGATACTTGCAGTCGTAAAACCTTTGAACCATTTCCTCACATCATCTGCAAATGTTTGTACAAAGAGCCTCATGGCCACGTTCTCCGCATTGATCTCATAAAGTTCTCGGAAGTCTGTCATTCTCTCCACGTGTTGCTGTGTAGTAATGCCATTAGGAGTGCCATCAAAGAATGGGATTTTGCTTTGGTAATCAGCGGGCATATCATCTAGAATTTGGGGTAGAACAAGGGGTGAAAAACAGGCAGCCATCATTCTTGGTGGATTTGGCCTTGGAGGCGTTGGAGGAGTATGCACAGTTTGTACGGGGCTAACAATGGGAGTTTGAAGTTGGGCTATACGTAGTTATCAATAGACCGGTTATCCCTTTCCGTCTCCAAGTCTACAAGAAATTGTGGATTATGGATAGTAGAGTCAACTGCTCTTTCTGACTTGGTTTCAAACAACGATAATTCAAACTGCTCGTTAAACTCTAGCTCTTCAATATACTCAAAAATGTCCGAGCATGAATGAGATTTGAGGACTGGAAATATAGAGCTTTCTTGATGACTATTTCTAGAAATCAAATTGGGATTTTCATAGATGAGTGGAGGGTCGGGATCCGGATTAGCTCTGGTGTATCGTCGTGAAGCCAGCCTGCTATTGAGAAAAAATCAAAGGACACAACCTATTCTACATCAGCCTATCAAATCCTAAACTTATCATCTAGAAGCTTAGAATTATTAAAAACCAAGGGGATTTGATTTCGTTCCCCAGCGGAGTCGCCACTATGTTAGCACATAAATCTACCTTAGACTGAAGGAAGGCAAAATTCAGGGTAACCACAAACCACGCTCAGTCTGGTAGCTAGCCCTACTAGAACAGGAGAGGGCTCTCTCTGGGTCACACTCAGTGAATAGATGAACGAAAAGGACTAAGATGACTTTCAAATGAACTATTAATCTTAAGCTAGTAAGTGGAAATGAATATAAGGAGTGATTTTTGTGAATGACTGTGTTTCTGGGATGTTATGGGACCACTCAACTTCAATGAATAGAGAACTTAACATGAAGGTACAGATTATTTCGTGAGGCAAGGTAGGCTGAAAGCATAGCAATTTAGTTTTAAAATATGGCGGAATGGAAAGATTTATTAAGAAGGTGAAAAGGGCATGGGCGACATGAATCCTTTTCAACAGAAGAATGAACATTGTATATGAAATTTTCCCATAGGTAGAGCAATAAAATTGAATGCTACCTGATCTCACTCGAAAAATTTCACCAGAAATGAATACGAAAGGAAACTATGGAACATAAAAAAGAAATGGAGAGATTGTTTAAGAAGGTGAAAAGGGCATGGACAACATGAATCCTTTTCAACAGAAGAATGAAACACTGCACATGAAATTTTCCC
>APFE030848723.1:0-15051 GCA_000404065.3 Pinus taeda | reverse complement strand
ACATGAATCCTTTTCAATAGAAGAATGAACACTGTATATGAAATTTTCCCACAGGTAGAGCAATAAAATTGAATTCTACCTAATCTCACTCGAAAAATTTCACCAGAAATGAATACGAAAGGAAACTATGGAACATAAAAAAGGAATGGAGAGATTGATTAAGAAGTTGAAAAGGGCATGGACAACATGAATCCTTTTCAACAGAAGAATGAAACACTGCACATGAAATTTTCCCACAGGTAGAGCAATAGAATTGAATTCTACCTGATCTCACTCGAAAAACTTCACCAGAAATGAATGGGAAATGAACTATGAAACATAACAAGATACATATGAAACATAAGAGACACACTTGCTACACTCACAACCACACGAATCTCATGTAACAGAGATGCTGCCTTTCATTAATTTTCTGTAATAATATACAGTGTAGAAACAAAGTTTCTTTCCCACAGTCTCCCGGAAGTTACAAGCCAACCCTTTGCAAATAACTTGCTTACAATATATAGAATGTGTGACGAAGAGATAGAATGTCCAAGGGTTGGGAAGTTACTCAAATCATTTCAAAATGGAGATGGAGAGCCAACCATCAGCCACAGGTGCAGCGCTCTCAAGCATGACATTTGGCTGGGGTGACCCTTTGCATTCCTTTGCCACTTGGATAGATGCCCATCTAGAGAGAAAACTATTTAAATTCCACCTTTGGTGCCAAAAAACCGAAATTTAGATGACCGGGCCCACTTGGAGAAGTCGCAACCCGAAATTTCGCGAAACGGGAGCAAATTGGTAGTTTTTTCCTCTGTGCACCGCGCCAAATTCTCTGTGCGTCGCGCCACTTTGGTGCTCGTTTTGGGGCACTTGCAGGTGTCAAAAATGTGTCCAAGTAGGCTTGTTGGAAAGCCTGTCCTATTGACTTTCTAACCCCACTAGAATTCCCAAATTTGGTGCTCATTTGCCCCCCAAAATCTTCATTCGCCCAAGACTGCTTTTTGTGTGTCAAAAAAGTGGTAGAGAGGCCCTTTTTGGATGTTTCTTGACATTTAAGAGGCCCAGATCTTGTCGAAATTTCTTGCCCGAACACCAGTAGTCGTAATTTTTTATGCTGAATCAAAATATGCAAGCCGTTCCTCGATTAGAGCCGTAGAATTTTAGCGTCACGCCAGTAGCACGACACACAGGGAGGAATTTTCTGTTTTATGTCCAAAAAATTTGCCTGTGACCAAAATTTGCCCAAATTTTTTGAAATTTGGGCTAGAGTTTCCCTATGAAGTGTTGTGTTGTGCCAAGGAAGCCTCAGCCAAGATTCGAAGCCGATCTTGCTCCTTTGCTTCCTTTGTCGCTTTGCTCAATTTTTCCTTTACGCTTCTGATTCTTGATTTGGAGCTCATGTTTTGGGCCTGGTAGTGATGAGTCATGTGCCTCAGCATGTCTTTCTTCTTGTTAGTTTTATCCAACCGCTGCTCCAAGTGTAGATTGACCCGCTCCAACCAAGACTCATGGTCGTTTTTGATCTCTTGCTCCAAGGTAGTGAGCTCGATCCTTCTCTGCTGGACAGCTTGTCGATTTTCACGAATGCTTTGCAGCTCCATGACCATCTGATGGTCCTCAAGCTGTTTGTTTATCTGCTCCAGATACTTGATGACCCATCTAGCCCTCTCGAAATTGAGTATCAAGTCTTTGATTTCCGTTTCCTGCTCCCGAATGATCATCCTAAGTTTGGCATTCTCTGCCTCTGTCTCCTCATCTGGAATGAGGATGACACCGGTCTCTTATGCACCTGATGGCCCCTCCTCCTGCACTGGCTCCTTGCCCTTACCCTACTCCTCTGGTGCTGATGTTGGAAGCGAGGCCCCTTCCACCCCGGGTGGAGATAACACTCGCTTTGCTACGGTCAACAACGGTCTACTGCCCTTCTAGTATGTGATGTATACTGGCATGGTGGCAGTCTCATGGCGCTCAAACTGATGTGAAGGACCCCCCACCTCATGCTCTGCCTCTGGTACCAGTGGTGGAGCACTGAAGAAATCACAGGAGATGAAGTCCTCCCAAGCAATACCCTACAATCCTAATTGATGGTCCACCAAAATCCGGATGAGAGCAGAATGATAGACATTGTTTAGCTGTTGTTGAGGGGTCTTGTGACGCATGAAGTTTTTCATCTTCTCAATGTTGTTGCAAATGAAAAATGGGAGATTCATCATCCGCACCCGAGTGAAGTGCATGAGCAACTTGATGTGATATGCATAAAGGCGTGAAAACCTCCCCTCGCAACTGAAATACTTCATGATCAATCTCATGAGTGGGGCATACTCATCTCTCAAAAATCTGAATGGAAAAACTCTTGTGAGCTGGCTCAAGCAGCTATTCTTGATGTAAGGCTCATAATGATGCCTCTCCACCTTATTTTTCTTATGCCACTGCTCTCCAATGTTTAGTATTCCTGTTGCCACTGATATGGTTTCTGCTGTCAAGGTGAAAGTGACCCCAGCCAGGACAGATTGACCTCCCAGTAGATGAAGTGCAAAAAGGCGGGCCAACTCATGATAGACTTTGACATTTTCCACCCTTTGACAGAATTCATAACATGCTAAGTGCAAGAAACAAGAGATGGCCAGTAGGCATGCCTGCAGCTCAATAAGGGTGTTTGGCTCATCTCTAAGATGTCTTCCACTCCGGTGATGTCTCATATGGTCCCTCTCTCCTGAAGATGTGCCACTGTGGGTCCCCTTCTCATACCCTGATGAATTTTCTGATGCCATTACTAATGCTTGTACCCTGAGTTTTATGTTTCCCTCTGAATCTATTGAAACGGATAGCTGCTCTGAGAATCTGTCACCCAGGGGACAATAAAACAGGGAGTGTTAGGAGGGGAATGATGAAAGGGGAAGAGGGGTTTAAAAGGAGAAACTTATCAGGGATTTGGGAGCGTTTTTTGGGTATGGTATTGATGGGGTAGGGTTTGAGTTTATTTTGGTAGGGTTTGGATTTTTTGAGTCATAGGAGGAGGGGGAAAAAGGAATATGATTACAGTGGTGTTAGGGTGATGATAAGGGGAAAATGATGCAGGGAAAATGGTGATAGGGGTAGGGTAGGAGAATGCTTTGACAACACCGTTACTGTAGCAAAAACCCTGGGAGCCTGATTTCTTTATGTCTTCTTTTGTTTACTAAAAAAAAACTTTGGCATTAGATTTATACTCATCAAAATCATGGTATTCTTCTCAAGTTTAATGCCAAGAGTGAAGGTAGTTGATCTACCTCTCAAATTTGATAGGCATTCACAAAATTTTAGGAAAATTGGTTGTTTTTGGGCTTTACATCTCTGTGCGTCGTGTGCACTTCCCAGTGCACCGCGTGCTCTGAGTGCGCCGCACCAGTGGCTTTTTTACATTGTGAACTGGTTCCCAGTGCGTCGGGCCTCCTTGTGTGTGCACCGTGCGCTCAGAATTTCACCATGAATTGCTTGTAGGGATAGGGGAAAGGGTTATTTAGTGGTTTTAGCGTGGGGTTGTTAGGAAAAATGTTCAAGGGAGATGAGAAAGATGATGAGTGAGGGGACAAGGGGAGTGGAGTGAAACCTTGGTGCTATCATCACATTTTTGCAACCCAGCCATCGTTTTCTTGGTGATTTTTTTCATGTTTGATTTTATGCTTTTGGGTGACATTTAAACATTTCATAAACACCATATCAATGAAAAAATTGATGGAGAAGAGGTGTCCACAAGGCCTACCTCTTTTTTTGCTAGTCTTCACCAAGACTTGAAGCGGTTTGGCAATTTTTTATGCCCCAGGTTGTGTGCATTGCACGCCAAGCCCAGTGCACCATGCGCTGGGTGTGCGTCGTGCCTTTGTAACTTTCCCACTACGGGCTGGCTGCGTGTGCGCCACGCTCCTTGGTGTATGTGTCGCGCCCTTGAAATCCAACTCTCACTCCCTCAAACGCTCACGATTTCGCTTTCTCACCTTTGAAATTCTTTCTCCAAGCCTTGCAAGAGCACAATGGCTTTGATTTGGGAAAAACATGTATTTATAGCCTTGGAGGAGATGGGTTTGATTTTTTCTTCCTTGAAAACCCACTTTCAAATGTTTGTGTTTTTCACTTCTTTCATTGACTTTAAAACAACCTGATTTTAATTTTTCTCTGAAATTTTGGCTCTCATGATGGGATTTTCGGCATTTCTTTGCGGGGACTGTGTGAATGGGCATTTGGCCATAGAAACCATGACTGCATTTGAAAAATCAACTTGTGCATTTTTGGAAAATTTTGTCATAAATGACCTTGTTTGACTTTTCTTCAAAACAGAGTTTTGAAGAAGAGTTGATGTCTCTTCAGCTGATGATGAAGCTTTTTGGACCATAGCTGTATAAGGTCTTCCCCTCGCCTACATGGCTTGTTCTAGACATATTTCTTCACAAACCAATTTGAGGGTTTCCTAGACACAATCATAAAAAATGACTTTGTCCTGAAATATGACCAGACCTGAACCAGCAGGGGCCAAACATGAGGGAAAATGACTAGCAAGACTTTCTCCGTCAAATCATGGCATTCCCTAGCGAAATGCAAACTGCAAGAGTGGAGCGGGACACCTAATCATGAAATGCACAAAGCGGTTTGATCCCTAATGGAGGACTCAACCAAACCGACTCTAACATTGGCTCGAATGGGGGATGGTAGCTCCTTGGAGGTGCCAAGAACGGCAGATCTCTAGAGGAGCTAGACAGTGCCTTTTATCCGTTGGGCTATGGAGTCATAATCTTGATAAACAATACAGGACTTTGACTTATTTATAAAACTGAAAGACCAAAAGACTGACTCAAACGTGACATTAAAATAACTCAAAAACTAACTTTACAAACTGAAACCAAATTGAAATAAAAACGGTATTTACAATGACAATGGAAGCAGTGTTCATAGATCAACAGTGATACCGCTTGAGCAGTCGACCATTGATCGGCCCTCCAAGACAATCTTCTTCGTTCATTTCCTTCAGAAGAAAGGTGTTTTGACCGCTATATGCTACGATCTTGAAAGGACCTTTCCACTGATTTTCAAACTTTCCATGCTTGCCTTTCTCCTCGTTTCTGGCATCCCACTTCAGCACTACATCATCCACCTGAAATCTATCCATCTTTTCCTCTCTATCATAAATTTTCTTGATTTTCTCCTGCAATTTGAATGTGTTCTTGAAGACTTCTTCTCTGGTCTGCTGCAAGTGGACCATTTGATTCAGCCTCCTTTGCATGGGATCTTCTTCACTGCTGGCCTCCTAAAGAAGTCTGACAACGGGGGCAGCGGGAGAGGAAGAAAATACCGTATCAACTCCATAAACTAGCTCAAACGGTGATGTACCTATGGACTTCTTCTGGATTACCCGATCTGCCCAAAGCGCATTTACCAGCCTTTTATGTCAGTTCTTCTTGTTCATTTCCAGCAGCTTCTTGATTATGTTGACCAATGACTTGTTTGAGGACTCTGCTAATCCATTGCCTTGCGGATGATAGGTAGTTGAATGACCCAAGATAATGTGATATTTATGACAAAATTCTACCATCCACTTTGACTTGAATGTTGTTGCGTTATCGATGATCAGCTTGTTCGGACAACCAAAGCGGGACAAGATGTTATTTTCGAGGAATGAAATGATCACTGCATCTGTGGCCTGTCTGGTGGGGATCACCTCAATCCATTTTGTGAAGTAATATGTGGCTGTGAGGATCCATTTATGCTGTCCGAAAGAAGTGGGGTGTATTTCGCTAATGAAATCCAACCACCATTGTTGAAAAGGGGCGCTCACCTCTATGGGCTTGAGTGGCAAGGGCTGTAACTTTTTCTTTCCTTCGCAAACTTGGCACTTGTGACAACGCTTGACCATCTTATATACATCAGCAAATAAAATCGGCCAATAGTATCCTGCTCTCAGAATTTTGTTCGCCGTTGACTTCCAAAAGAGGTGACCTCCACAGTCTCCTTAATGGCAGTCCTCCATGACTTGCTTTGCTTCCTCTTCCACCAAACAATTTAACAAAACTCCACCTGGGTATTTCCAATACAGTGCCGAATTAAGAACATAGAACTTGGCAGCCTTCAACTTAAGTGTTCTCGCTTTGTTCCTAGTCATGCCGGGTGGAGGTCACAAAATTTTGAGTACATATATGATATCAGAATACCATGGAGAATGAGTGAACATTTCAGATATCTGAATTGGCGTTTCTCCATTGTTTTCATCATATAAAGAAACAATCAGATTTATGTGCAACACATGAAAATTTGATTTAGCCATTAGCTTCGCCAACCCCTATCCTTTGACCAACTTTGTGGGCTTTATCTCCACATCGTATTCTAGCATGGCTGCAATCCATTTGCCTCTTCTCCCTTCCGGATCGGTCTGCACTAGAACATCTTTTACAGCAGTATTAGGAACATAGGCCAGAATGTAAGAATGTAGGATATATACCCAGAAATCCTTCAATGCCTTCACCAATGCCAGGGCTTGCTTCTCAATGATGTTGTACTTCAAAGCTGCATCCTTTATAGCCCTACTGAAAAATGAAATGGGTCTTTCATGACCCTCTCTCTTCTGCAATAATACTGCTGCCATAGTATGCTTCGAAGCAAAAGAAAACACTATGAAATCCTAAGTTCCTAAGTATAGTCCATGCTTACTAGAACTAGTTCTAAGGAAAGAGCCAATTTGACCGAATTGAAATATTTTATAGCCACATCCGTCCATTTCACCTGGCTGTCCTTCTTAAGCATGTTGGTCATTTCTTTCAAATGTTCTGCAAGATTAGGCACAAAACGACACAGAAAATTCATCTTACCATTGAGTGATTGTATTTCCTTTTTGTTCCTGGGCAGATCGATTTGCTGAATTGCTTGCACATGTGCTGGGTCTATACGAATGCCATCTTTTGAAATGATGTGCCCAAGTAATTTGCCTTCCTCCATGGCGAACAAGCTCTTCTTAGGATTCACCGATTGACCGTATTTCCTGCATTTTTGAAAGACAATTTTTAGGTGATGCATGTGTTCTTCATCAGACTTTGAAAACACTGTCAAGTCATCCAAGTACACCACCAAAAACACCTCCTTCTCATTCGCAAATGCCAAGTCCATTGCCCGCTGAAATGTGGCACCTGCATTCTTTATACCGAATGGCATTTTGGCATAGTGAAAGGTTCCCCATGGAGTGGTGAATGATGTCTTGTCTCTATCATCTTCATGGACGGAAATTTGGTTATATCTGGAATAACCATCAAGCAGCGACATACGAGATGCCCCCACTACTCGCTGAAGTATATGGTCCATCTTGGGCAGCGGATAGTTGTCCTTCAATGAGACTTTATTTAGATTTCTGAAATCAATGCATAGACGGATCTCACTGGTCTTCTTACGTACAGGCACTAAGTTAGATATCCAATCTAAAAATCTGATGGGCACAGTGATACCTGATTTGTACAACCTATTTACCTCTTTTTTGATGGATGGTAGCAACTTTGGATATATCCTCCTCAGATTTTGTCTAAATGGTTTTTGGTTGGGCTTGATAGGTATTGTGTGCTGAATGATATTTGTATCATAGGTCTTTAAATCAGAATAATCCCAAGCAAATACCTCTGCAAATGAAGCCATCAAACTGATATATTTGTCTTTGATCTTTGGCGGTAATGCCTTGGACAATTTTACCAACTTTGGGTTGGTAGTTGTACCGATGTTGACCGCTTCTACACCCTTCTCTGTCGGCTACAATGTTGGCTTGCGGGCTACATCATCCTAATCAAAAAGTTCTTCTAGAGGTATCAAGCCTTTAGGAATGATGTTATTCTTCAGCTGCAATACGTCCATTTGATTGATCTGCACTTCATCTGTACCATTCCCTTTGTCCTCATCATTTTCCACATCGATTGACGCTTCTTTGAACTTGCCTTTGTTGAGTAGAAAATCTTTAATCTCCTCATCATCTTGAAACACTTGCCAATGTCGCTGATTGTCTGCAATGGTTGGACGGTGCTTGCCATGGATTTCAAATTTATTGCTGGAGTTCATGGGGATCTTCAAGATGCTCGCTGCCTTGGCAAGAGCATCAGCAATACTATTTTGTATACGAGGCACACATGTCAAGGTATATTCTAAAAATAACTTCAAGATGTCTAAAACTGCATTACGATAGGCCCGCATCCTAGGATCTTTTGCTTGATACTCACCTCTGACCTATTTTATTACCAACTAGGAGTCGCCATATACTGAAATCCTTTTTGCATTTATCTTTCTAAGAATCTTCAGGCCAACAATCAGAGCTTCATATTCAGCTTCATTATTTGAACATTCAAAGGCCAACTTGTAAGAGAAAACTCTCATGCTGCTAGGCACTTTGTTTGGGGTGGAGAAAGGACTGCATACCCAAATACCAATACTGGCGCCATCATTCCCTACTGCTCCTTCAAAATCCATGGTCCACAAGCCTTCTTCCTCCTCTTGTAAGTGCTGAAAATCTGTTTGTTGTGCCTTGTCTACCTGTTTTCCATCGTTTTCAATCGATTGCACAATCTTTTGTTGCTTTTCTTGTCCTTCTTTCTTCAAGATTTCTCAGGAATTATCTGTTATTTCCGGAATGTCGTCTGCTTCTACCATCTGACTATCTATCTCATTTAAACTATCTGAAAACAAAACAAAAGACTCTAAATCTGTATGTACATAGTTAATAGGATGATTTATCGGTTTCTCCTTGCTTGTGATCATATATTTCATCTTTTGTTCTTGATATAACTTCCTCATTTGTCCAAACACTGGGATTGTTGCATAGGAGAAATCCAGCTATAGTGTCCCTTTCAATTTTGCTACCCAAGACCTGGAAAGAAGCATGCCAAACCTTGGAGGAATATCTGCTACCACCACATCCATCAGGACATTTTTCATAGGAAGCTGATCCAAACTCACAACCAAGTCTTTGATGAGACCTATACATCTTACTCTGCTGGAACCGAATGAATAGAGATCATGATATTGCCGAGTGATGTCCAGACCAAGCTTATCCATGATAGCCTTGGGCATGAGACTGTGAGAAGCTTTGGAATCAAACATGGCATTATGTAAAACGAAATCATGCAACCTCAAACTGATGTAGAAAGGTGGCGCCTTGTTGTCACGAGGCTCGCCATTTGATGTTGGCCCAAAAATCATTTCAGGTTGATCATCTTCTACATTTACGATGTCAGACATTGGGTCCAAATTCAACATTTTAGAAATCTGTCCTTTATAACTGTTGTTCTTCATTACTTCAGTCAAGGGGATGGATATCTTTAACTTAGAAATCTCGTTCTCTAGGCTAAAAGTGGGAGTTTTTTCTACCTCTTTGACTGGGATCTCTTTCTTTTCCTTTTCCTTTGAGGTGGCCGGTTGTTGTGATTGTTCTGCTGATTTTGATTTGTTGCTCTCCAGACCAATCGCCTCCTTTCCTTTTCTTTGTGTAGCTGATGAACCATTTTTTGTTGTTTCACCCTCCTTCTTTTTCTGAATTGGTTTGACTGGCACATATCTGTTTCTAAGTGAATATCGTTGTTGTTGTGCAGACAGAGCATTCATGTACCCCCTTTGATATTCCTTTGATTCCTCTTCCAACACAGTGTCTCTAGCTAGAATAAAATCAATGTCTTGGTGTGTAGCTGAATTCACTGCACATTCTTCTTCTTCGGTAATGTAATTAGGCAACTCATCTGGAGTAAAGAGATGGTTTTCTTCGCCTATTACATTCCCATCCTCATTTGACTCTAGTCCATGTACAAAATTCTGCTGCAAAGGTGTTTGTACCAGCTGTTGTGTAGTCTGGTCTTGAGTTCGTTGATCTCTTTCTCTTTTCCTATATTGTGGCTGCTGCTGACCACGAAAGTTAGGATTCCTAACTTGTGATTCTGGCTTGTCAATTTTTACCCTTTCAAGCATCTGCTCTACCTTTTTGAGAAGCTGATCCATTGAAGAAGATTCTTCTTTCACAGTGGTTTTCTTCTCTGCTTTCACTCTAGCTCTTTTTGACAACAGATTTGCCTCAACACTGACCGCAATTCTTTGCATGTCTTCCATTGTGGCCGGTTCACTTTCTCTCAATTGATAAGCCATATCAGCATCAAAATCATCTGGTAATTTCAACATGGCTAGTCCCATGGGTGGCCTTAGATCATTTGGAATTTCATTATACAATGTATTGAATCTCATGCAATAATCTTGGACTGATTCACCAGCGTTTCTCTTGATTTGCTCATATTCGGACAGAATTTGAAGAGGATTCTTTTTCACTTCCCACCGGTTCAAAAATTGTCTTTGTAGTTCAGCCAAGGTAGTGATACTTGCAGCCGTAAAAAATTTGAACCATTTCCTCACATCACCTGCAAATGTTTGTACAAAGAGCCTCATGGCCACGTTCTTTGCATTCATCTCATAAAGTTCGCGGAAGTCTGTCATTCTCTCCACGTGTTGCTACGCAGTAATGTCATTAGGAGTGCCATCAAAGAATGTGATTTTGCTTTGGTAATCAGCAGGAATATCATCTAGAATTTGGGGTAGAACAAGGGGTGCAAACCAGACAGCCATCATTCTTGGTGGATTTGGCCTTGGAGGCGTTGGAGGAGTATGCACAGTTTGTACGGTGCTAACAATGGGAGTTTGAAGCTGAGCTATTATGTAGTTATCAATAGACCGGTTAGCCCTTTCTGTCTCCAAGTCTACAAGAAATTGTGGATTATGGACAGTAGAGTCAACTGCTCTTTCTCACTTGGTTTCAAACAACGATAATTCAGACTACTCGTTAAACTCCAGCGCTTGAATATACTCAAAAATGTCTGAGCATGAATGAGATTTGAGGACTGGCAATATAGAGATTTCTTGACGACTATTTCTAGAAATCAAATTGGGATTTTCGTAGATGAGTGGAGGGTCGGGATCCAGATTAGCTCTGGTGTATGGTCTCGAAGCCGGCATGCTATTAAGAAAAAATCAAAGGACACAACCTATTTTACATCAACCTATCAAATCCTAAACTTATCATCCAGAAGCTTAGAATTATTAAAAACCAAGGGGATTTGATTTCATTCCCCAGCGGAGTCACCACTATGTTAGCACCTAAATCTACCTCAGGCTCAAGGAAGGCAAAATTCAGGGTAACCACAAACCACGCTCAGTCTGGTAGCTAGCCCTACTAGAACAGGAGAGGGCTCTCTCCGGGTCACACTCAGTGAATAGATGAACGAAAAGGACTGAGATGACTTTCAAACGAACTATTTATCTTAAGCTAGTAAGTGGAAATGAATATAAGGAGTGATTTTTGTGAATGATTGTGTTTCTGGGATGTTATGGGACCACTCGACTTCAATGAACAGAGAACTTAACATGAAGGTAAAGATTATTTCGTGAGGCAAAGTAGGCTAAAAGCATAGCAATTTAGTTTTAAAATATGGTGGAATAGAAAGATTGATTAAGAAGGTGAAAAGGAAATGGGCAACATGAATCCTTTTCAATGGAAGAATGAACATTGTATATGAAATTTTCCCACAGGTAGAACAATAAAATTGAATTCTACTTGATCTCACTCGAAAAATTTCACCAGAAATGAATATGAAAGGAAACTATGGAACATAACAAAGAAATGGAGAGATTGATTAAGAAGGTGAAAAGGGCATGGACAACATGAATCCTTTTCCATAGAAGAATGAAACATTGCACATGAAATTTTCCCACAGGTAGAGCAATAGAATTGAATTCTACCTGATCTCACTCAAAAAACTTCACCAGAAATGAATGGGAAATGAACTATGAAACATAACAAGATACATATGAAACATAAGAGACACACTTTCTACACTCACAACCAGAGGAATCTCATGAAACAGAGCCACTGCCTTTCATTAATTCTCTGTAATAATATACAGTGCAGAAACAAAGTTTTTTTCCCACAGTTCTCCCAGAAGTTACAAGCCAACCCTTTGCAAATAACTTGCTTAAAATATATAGAATGTGTGAGGAAGAGATAGAAAGCCCAGGGGTTGGGAAGTTACTCAAATCATTTCGAAATGGAGATGGAGAGCCAACCATCAGCTATAGGTGCAGATCTCTCAAGCATGACATTTGGCTGGGGTGACCCTTTGCATTCCTTTGCCACTTGGATAGATGCCCATCTGGAGAGAAAACTCTTTAAATGCCACCTTTGGAGCCAAAAAACTAAAGTGTAGATGATCAGGCCCACTTGGAGAAGTCGCGACCCGAAATTTCGTGAAACGGGAGCAAATTGGTAGTTTTTTCCTCTGTGCGCCACGCCAAATTCTCTGTGGGTCGTGCCACTTTGGAGCCCGTTTTGGGGCACTTGCAGGTGTCCAAAATGTGCCCAAGTAGGCTTGTTGGAAATCTTGTCTTATCTTCTTTCTATCCCCCAATATAATTTCCAAATTTGGTTCTCATTTGCCCCCCCAAATCTTCATTCTCCCAAGCCTGCTTTCTATGTGTCAAAAAAGTGGCAGAGAGGCCCTTTTGGATGTTTCTTGACATTTAAGAGGCCCAGAGGCTTGATTCCTCTCTGCTGGACAGCTTGTCAATTTTCACGAATGCTTTGCAGATCCATGATCATCTGTTGGTCCTCAAGCTATTTGTTTCTCTGCTCCAGATACTTGATGACCCATCTTGCCCTCTCGAAATTGAGTATCAAGTCTTTGATTCTTGTGTCCTACACCCGAATGATCATCCTAAGTTTGGCATGCTCTACCTCTGTCTCTTCATCCGGAATGAGGATGACACTAGTCTCTTGTGCACCTGATGGCCCCTCCTCCTGCACTAGCTCCTTGCCCATACCCTGCTCTTGTGGTGTTGATGTCAGAAGTGAGGCCCCTTCCACCCCGGGTGGAGATAACGCTCGCTTTGCAGCCGCGAACAACAGTCTACTTCCCTTCTTGTATGTGATGTATACTGGCATGGTGGCAGTCTCATGGCGCTCAAACTGATGTGAACGACCCCCCACCTCATGCTCTACCTCTGGTACCACCGGTGGAGTGTTGAAGAAATCACAGGAGATGAAGTCCTCCCAAGCAATACCTTGCAATCCTAATTGATGGTCCACCAAAATCCGGATGAGAGAAAAATGATAGACATTGTTTAGCTGCTGTCGAGGGTTCTTGTGCCGCATGAAGTTTTTCATCTTCTCAATGTTGTTGCAAATGAAAAATGCGAGGTTCATCATCCGCACCCGGGTGAAGTGCATGAGCAACCTGATGTGATATGCATAAAGGCGTGAAAACCTCCCCTTGCAACTAAAATACTTCATGATCAATCTCATGAGTGGGGCATACTCATCTCTCAAAAATATGGATGGAAAAACTCTAGTGAGTTGGCTCAAGCAGTTGTTCTTGATGTAAGGCTCATAATGATGCCTCTCCACCTTCTTTTTCTTATGCCACTGCTCTCCAATGTTCGGTATTCCTATTGCCACTGATATGGTTTCTGGTGTCAAGGTGAAAGTGACCCCAGCCAGGATAGATTGACCTCCTAGTAGATGAAGTGCAAAAAGGTGGTCCAACTCATGATGGACTCTGATATTTTCCACCCTTTGACAAAATTCATAGCATGCCAAGTGCTGGAAACAAGACATGGCGAGCGGGCATGCCTACAGCTAAATAAGGGTGTTTGGATCATCTCTAAGATGTTTTCCACTCTGGTGATGTCTCCTATGGGCCCTCTCTCCTGAAGATGTGCCACTGTGGGTCCCCTTCTCATACCCTAATGAATTTTCTGATGCCATTACTGCTGCTTGTACCCTGAGTTTTATGCTGCCCTCTGAATCTAATGAAACTGATAGATGCTCTAAGAATCTGTCACCAAGGGGCAATAAAACAGGGAGAGTCAGGAGGGGAATGATGAAAGGGGAATAGGGGTTTAAAAGGAGAAACTTATCAGGGATTTGGGAGCATTTTTGAGGTATGGTATTGATGGGGTAGGGTTTGAATTTATTTTGGTAGGGTATGGGTTTTTTGAGTCACAGGAGGAGGGGGAAAAAGGAATATGATTACATTGGTGTTAGGGTGATGATAAGGGGAAAATGATGCAGGGAAAATGGTGATAGGGGTAGGGTAGGATCACCCAAGAAAGTTCTTAAGCCATGATGATTAAAGAATCGAACAATACTTCTAGAAGGGTTAGACTCGATTTTCACGAAACAAGGTCCATACAAAGAGCTGGAGTTCTACCAGTGTGTCAGCAATGTTGTAGCGACTACAACCACCCTCCAAAATTTTGGCTCGCATGAAAATTTCGCAGCCTGCCTTGGATCATGTGATCGATCGTTCCTTAGTCATTGGTTGGTAAGATAAAGATCTCAAGCTCCCCTCCTTGATCTAAATATTTGTTCATGTTCTCATCTTTATGGAGTATTTGTCATCTTCACGAATCCGGATCATTATTTGTCAAGCAAAGGTAAATTTTTTCTGCTTCAAGGGGAAATATTGTGCATATGGGTTGTTCTCATTATGTAGACATGTTTCACACCCACTTCACACACTCTTGTCATAAAGGTTTTTGCATCAAGCAAAGTATGTCTTTTATGCTTTGGATGGTATATGTTATATAGCTAAGTGTTCATGTGTGATCATAGTCAATATTTTATGACTATTTGCATCAATCTCATTGATCTCCCACTTAGCCTTGTTTCCCAAGAAACCTAGCCTCATCCAGCTTTTCATAACTGTACACTTTTCTTCTGCAACACGCAAAATTTTTCCCTTGCCTATTGGAACAGTGGAATGTGTAGAGACCCCAGCATCCCTTGGCATCCAAAACTGCGCAGTGGTTTCCTCCAGTGTCCTTCCCCAGCCAGAACCCACTATCTTTAGAAACTATGTAGTGTTGTCCCTCAGTTTCCCAACCATCACTGCTCTCCATAAATGCGCAGAGTAGTCAGGCACCCAACATTTCTCTCCAAAAATGCATAGAGCAGTCAAGCAACCAACACTACTCTTTATAAATGCGCGGATAGTCTGGTTGTCCTGCATTCAAAAACTATGGATAGGATTCCACCCATAA
>APFE030848716.1:146749-157894 GCA_000404065.3 Pinus taeda | reverse complement strand
AAAAGAGTTGAAAGCAGACCTCCATTTTTATTCTCTTTAACGAGTCAAAAAGGGAAAAAATACTCGGCAATCTTTTCATATTTTACAAGTTAGAAAAGAGCTTAAAGGTGACTCGTCCTAGAGGAACGAGTGGTATAAGGGTAGCAACTGGTTTCGACAATGGTGGAACTGCTCAAAACATGTAATGGTCAAGAGGCTAGCTAACAATACCACTCATAACTACGGTCCCTCAGGAAAGGAAAACAAGCAAGTGAAAGCATATGATCGGCCAAAGAGATTGTGGCAATGGGATGAAAACAACCAAGGCTCATCTAACAAAATTTAGCAAATAAAGACAACAATCACGAGATGTAAATCGGGTATGGGTTCATTTTTACACAAGCTTGAACCATGGAGAACTCTGCTTGGATTCGGTTTCATGTTTACACAAGCTTGAAATGAAAAACTATGCTTGTTATAAGTTCGCATGCCCCGAACATAACAATGAAAAATGAGGTACATGCCCCCCAAGCTTCATTGCATTCAACAAAGTGGATGGAATGAAGGTTCACTTTCGAGATCTTGGAAAGACTCGACTTGTATTTTACGAGATCTTAATCAAAAGAATCGATTTGGAAAGGGAGTTGTTTCACTTTTTAATGAGGTTGACACAGTAAAAGAACTATCCTCATAACCCTTGTTTCATTTTTTAACGAGCTTGACACAAGCTCAGGAACTATGCTCGACCAGACCCAGTTTCATTTTTTAAGGAGCTTGACATAGGAAAGTGAACTATGCTCCAACCAGACCTAGTTTTGTTTTTTAAGGAGCTTGACATAGGAAAACGAACTATGCTCCGGCCAGACTTCATCATAATGAACAGGAAGTCGTTCCTTCCAAGAGTACCACTCCTGGTGGAAGGATCACATCTTGGAAGTCAGGACCCAATTCCCCCAGGACACTATGCACGACGGCGGCATCACTGGATACAGGCATGGGATAAGTAGCCACGTAGTTGACCTGCGGTGGGGCAGATGCAACTGGTGGGTAAAAACCAGAAGGGGATGATAACTACACAGGAGGCACCGGGGGACTAAAGAATGATAATTGATCGATAGTCACGATTCTTCTATCGTGTGGAAAGCAAACCACACGGAAAAGTGAAGAGACGATGGCCCCCATGGCATAAACATAGTCACGACCAAGGAGAAGACTAAAATCTAAAGCACCTTGGGTAACCAGTAATTGAGACACTAGGGGTCCCCTCTGCGGACAGAGGCGATCCCACTAGCCTAAATGGGGTCTAGCAACAATCAAACAATGCTAACACGCAGGTTCCTAATTGCAAAGTAAAGACTGATGATGAGGGCCTACCTCGAATCCAACGCTAGTATTCGTAGAAGAGTCGTTGCTCCCGTTCTTTCACTTCAGCTAGTCACAATCCTTACGATCGTCGTGAACGGACACCTGCACATTCAAAGAACAAGACAAATACAAGCATAAAATCCAAGAAATGCAACTATGTATCAGTCAGAAAGGATACAACTCAAACATCATTATCAAGACAATAAGAGTGGAACCATAATGATAGTCGTCTATTATTATTGATAAACAAAAGAGAATACAACAAAGTTCTGACGTCAAATCCTCCTTTGGCTGGGTGATCAGCAACACATGCCTCGCAAAGCTTGTTGGGAATGGGGAACAAGCCTCTCTCTCCTTGGTTACTTGGACAAGGATCTCCTCATTAAAGATATAGCCTTATAGGGATGAACAAGGTCTCTTGTAGCATGAGCTTAGCAATTCTCAGACTTTGGGACTTAGAATTTGGAGCTTGAAGAGTAGAATTACTAACTAGCTTGTCAAAGGCAAAGGGACAAACTTATATAGAGAGAGGAGAAGGAGATAGGATCATCCACAAGATTCATGGGATTGTCCTTATCATTAGGAAGTTTCCATGAGAGGTGGAGAACTACTTCCCTTCTATGGAGATTCGAAGCCCAACTGAACTAACTCAAACTGGAATCAGTTCATGAATAGGTTAGGAAGAACCTTCGCAAGTTTGTTTGTTAAAACTTTACCCAACTGGGTTGGCGCTAGTGCGACTCTGAGACAGAGCGCCAACTGGCGCGCCCTCTTTGGAGGATTTCCCCCATTGGCGCGAGTGATACACTGTGGAACAACGCTAATGGAGAAAGGACTATATTTATGGGTATTTTGCAGAAGGTGTCTTCAGGGCATATGAAGTACATACTCAAGGGGATACAATGTAGGAGTTTTCAGGTTATGTCACTTCTCACAGGTCCTGGAATAGGTCCTCCAATGTACGGGAGAAGGGGTAACAAGGACGGTCACAAAATACTGTGTAAGAGATGCCCCCTAAAGCATGAAGCCCGAGAGGGAGAGGGGTGAAGTGCTTTACAAGAACATGGTCGACTGAAAACACGGTCGCTGGAGAACCTGCACGAAGTACAACTGATAGCTCAAATACATGATGTACATGGTATGGGCGCAGCCATCCATAGTAGAGTACATAAAAATCTAAATCCCAGGTATGGATGCAGCCATTCGATGAGGATCAATGAATAGACTCAGGCATGGTCGCAGCCATCCAGTGAATGAGTCATGTAGTGATTATAATAATCCACAAAATGCAGCCTGGATCTTGACATACAAAATCTAGGGTCTTGCGCTCCAACTCAACTCGAACAAAGTACAAGTTCAAGCATGCGAATATAGGAGTCGAAGTCGAACATGCGAGAACATCGCCTGATTACCATCAATAATGAAAACTGTTAACAGATACGAGAGGTACCACCGATAATGACAATGGTCCTCAAGGTACTATAGGTACAATCCACAGCGTGCGAATCAGTGAGCCGGTGTCGAAAACCCGTAGAATCATCCGATCGGAGGCCAATGATGAAAACCTCGCATCGAACATGAAGAACCTGCCATTGAGGCATGCAGGCTCCAAGGTACCCGAAGGGAGTCTCTAAGTCAACTTCCTGGATAATGAGCTGAAGTCGATAGGAAGTGACCTTGATCGAAGGTAGGCCATAATGTTTCCCACATCATCGACACGAGAAAGAGAAGGATAAAATGTTTTGTGTGAAGTATCAGAGGTAGGTTGAGTATTCTGCAGAGGTCAACTTCTCTTGAACATATCGGCGGCACGACAATGGACTTGGCAGTATTTGACTTCAAATGATCAGGGGTCATGGTGACAAGGCGATGAGCAGATGAATGGTCAAACAGGATAACCCAAAACCACGGAGGCAAGTGTGAAACAAAATGAGATATCCCCACCCAGACATGAATGCAGACGAGTGCCATGTTCAAGAGCGACATACTGCCGACACGACGATGATTACGGTTCCTTTATTCCCCCACCATTTCTGGCAAGTACCCAGGTTAGTTTTGGATGGCAAGCTTGACGGGGATAGCATATGCTTGAGAGGCGTCATTTCGACGGAATCCGATGTCATTAAGTTTTTAACGAGTCTGACAAAGGAAGAACTCAACGTCTTTTCATGTTTAGAGAGTTTGAAAAGACAGCAAAAAGGAAACTCCAGGGGTGTCCTTTTTCGTAAAGTTGTGTCTCTCGAGCTCGAAAAAGTATAAAACCATGCTCGAAAGAACCGCCCGATCATTACGACCGAGGAGTATTTTTCATAAATAGTGACTCTGATCTAAAAAAGTAAAAAATCGATCATAAACACGTCGCTTCGTGACCATTAACGAACCGGAAACGACAAGGGTCCGACGATCTTTTCGTTTTTAACCGATCGGAAAAGGGTTTAAAGACGACCACCTCTCATGTCCGTTTAACGAGTCGAGAGGACCAACTCGACATTCTTTTCACATTTAGAGAGTCAGAAAAGAGTAAAATATGACTCCAAAGTGGCTTTTTCGTGTATTTACCGAGTCCGAAAAAGTATAAAATACAACTCGTTTCGCCATGAAAGCCGCATAAACACCTGTCGCTGCACAAAAAATCGGCGTAAAACCCATTTTCGACACAAATATTCATAAAATGACTTTTTAAAGCCTATTTAGGGTCAAAAAGCTATAAAATGGTGAAAATGGTAAAATAAAAATTACTTTTCACTTTTTACCTTTGGAGAGCGACATTAGGGCTTTTTGGAGTGCGACCTTCAGTTGGCGATTACAACCAATCTAGTGGACCATTTCAAGCGTCGTCAGTGCCAGGTAAGCAGTCTTGTCCTTAGCTTCATTTTCATCTGTTTAGAATTTTTTTTTTTGTTGCATTTTCATTTCCTATGGGGAGTATTTTAATTTTAGGGGTTGCGCCCATTGGCGCGGGTTTCGGGCACGGACCCGCGCCAATGGGGCAAGTTTCCCATAGGGCGGGCGCCCATGGGTGCCACTGTTTTAAAAACAGTCGCGCCAACGGCCGCGCGCATTTTTTGGCCAATTTCAACAAATTCAAACCCCATTTTCCTGCAATTTCAAGTTATATGAGAGTCTAATGCATTATTTTGGCTTGTATTTGTAGGGCAATCCACAAAAATGGTGATGGTATGGAAGGAACGGGAACATGACCAAGTGGACACATTGGCCCTAGCTGATGAGGATTGCATGGAAGCTCTCAGAGCGTGTGGGCTCAAAAAATACTTCATGCTATCCTATTTACAAGCTCAGCGAGAGCTCCTGCAGTACTTGATCGACTTGTGGGATGTAGAGGAACAGGTGTTCCAGATATGGGATCAGGTGCTGGAGTTAGACGTGTCTGATGTCTACTTCTTGACTGGATTGTCGCGACGAGGGCCGGTGCCTCGATTGACTGGGAGCAGGCCATCTGGAGAGAAGATGGATGAGGTGAAGGCTCGAATTTGCCTGGAGGCAAAATATGGGCAGGGCAGTTCGAAGGTGGATATCCCCACTGTTCAGGATCTGACACTGAGAGCATTGCTATTCACCTTTACACGAGCTGTGGGGGCACAAGCGCCCCACGAAGCTACGAAGAACCACCTATTATTAGCAATGGAGTGCCTTAGCTCGACGATCTTCAATTGGGCGTCAGCTGTGATGACCAATATGAAGAGGCAGCTGACAAAGGCCAAGCGGGGCAAGCTGCAACAGTTCAGGTACGGTTCCATCTTGGTGACGTTCTTCTTGGAACGTGTGCCAAGCTTCCAGGGCCAAGGGGTCTTTGTAGCAGACCCAGCACCTCGAGAACCGAGGATGGCTTGATGGGCGGCATTGATGCCGAGGGGTGGTGGCGGCCAGCAGATGTCCTTCAGACCAGAGTTCTTCGGGTGGCTTTGCCGCCAACTGATCATGGTGGAAGACTGGCCGTATGTGGGGATAGACTTCACTGGAGACCCTGACCTTCCCTTACCTAGATGGAGAGGACTGGGACGAGGAGATTGGTACGTCCTCATTTTTTTTATTTTTTATTTTTATGATTTTTTTTGTTGTTAGTACATGCTTGTCCTAATGACCTTTATATGCATATGCAGATGTCGGCCCAGAGTGTCCAGCTGGCATGCCTTCCGTTGCGAGGAGACATCCAGTAGCAGCAGCAGCAGGAGCAGATCCTCAGGAGGAGGGTGGTGACAAAGGGGAGCTTATCCAGAACCTCGAGGCTATGACTCGAGGGATTCCAGATTATGCTCGGCTAGCGGATGTTCCGCTAGCGTACCAGAGGCACACAGTAGGGGTGCCAACTCGCATCCATCGGCTCCTGAGGTGTCTAGTGCGAGCGCTGACGTGCTACCATGAGCACCACCGAGACTAGATATCTAGGCTTTTCTTTTCATGTATATTTTTTGAGAGACATGTTGTCTCCGGATGTATTCGGACAAACATGTATTATTTTTGATGATGCACGGCGTGCAAACATTTTGGACACACATATGTATATATATACATATGTTTTATGGTTTATTGTACTTTATGCTTCTTGTTTTATGTGGAATCACATGTTATGCAAATGCCTGTCCAACACATAACTAGCTAATGCATCGGTTAACGTATTAAGTCGTCTTGGAATATGTTGATAAGTAATGAAATCAAAATCCCTTTCTAATAACTTAACACGTAAATAAAACCTTAAAATCTGATGATCTCTGATGGAATAATGCTCATTGAGTTGGTGGACGACAAGTTGAGAGTCCAAGTTCACAACCAATGTGCGAATGTCGAGGTTAATCGCCTCAGCTAATAATTCAATCACAACACTATATTCAGCAACATTGTTCATTGTACAACCTAGACAAACCCCTTGAATATCTACTAACTCACCATGAGGATCGTAGATCACCCATGCCGTAGATGACAAGTTGCGTGTACTGCGGGAAGCACCATCAGCGAAACCAACGTAAAGCGATCCAGACATCTGTTCAAGAAGCAAAAGACACAATAAGCGGCAATCATGCCGACATACCAAGATAGAAATATAAAAACATGCACACACAACACACTTGCTGAAAGCACACGTATGTACAAAAAGAGAGTGCACGCATGATACTTGGTTCAAGTCAAGCCCATTTTGGGACTTGCCTTATCACACTGTTGTGTAACTAGCCTAGATAATGTAGGCGTCGTCTTGGCCTGTTTTATAAAATGATCAACAGCATTGATGATCTGCCCATGCCCCCCGGCTGAGCGAGGTTTACAAGGTAGAGGATCAATGCCCCCTTGTGTAGAGGGGTCGAGGGTAGCAACAGAGTGCAACGAGGGATCAGAACGAGTAGAAACCAAACCAAGCGAAGCAAGGTTCGGAGGTGGGAGTGAAAAGACACCCATTAGGGTAGGGTCTTTGAAAAGCCCAGCTCCCACACTCTTGTAAGGGATGGAGGTATGCTCCACGAAGGGCACATTACCTTCAGAAGAAGAAGCGAAGAAGGAGAGTTGTTCTACCGTGACAATTTTCCCCTGGTGAGGGAAACAAATGACACAGAAGAGGGATGAAGCCATGGCACGCATGGCATATGTCCAACTCCAGCCCAGAAGGAGGTTGTAAGTAAGATTTGCGTCGACGACCTCAACTTCTACTTCAACGGTTTTCCCTTCTAAAGTAATCGACAATCGTTGAAGAATACCATAGGGATGAGATTCTCTCCCATCAAAGGCTTCCAGTGTCGTGGGAGATTGGCTCAAAGTCAGAGACCTGATCGCTTTCCAACAAGCAATAGACATGATGCAAGTTGATGCGCCCTCATCAATAACCGTACGATGGATCGTTTTGAAATTGATGATGACTTGTATAAGGAAGGCGATCTGATGAGGCAGCCTTGGGACATGGCTCTCGAGATCAAAGGTAATCAGATCCAAATCTGCCGGGTCGATGCCACCGATGGCCGATAGCAGGGACTTCCTCTGAGGGGGGCAGCTCTGGAGAACCTCTAAGGCAGACATAGCCGACGGAGCCTGCGCTAAGTCCTCAACTATGCTATAGTGCTGTGCAGCACGAGCATTTGGGTTGTAAGATGATCTCCTGAGTACTCCTTTGGGAGGGGGTCGGATGGTCGTCTCAGTACTTGGTCTCTCGATATGGAGCGGACTAGAGCTGGACGAAGGAGCGCTTGAGGGGACCTCAGGCTCCTTGCCGGCGGATGACGAATACTCCTTTGTTCGAGTTGTTACATGAACGGGAATGGTTCCAGCCATGAACACTTGGGAACCAAAGGGAGATGAAGACGAAGATGGATCAGCCACCATTTGAGTCTGTTGAGAGGGGAAAGGTTCTTTCAGAACCGCAGGAATCCCAGGGGAACCTTTCAACAAACGACTAACCTTGGACCGCCTTGGGCAGTCTTTGGTGTAGTGATCCTCATCACAGATGAGACAAGGATACTTGGGTTTGTGCTTGGCTCCTTCCTCGGATGGAGGTTTGGAGGAATCTTGTTTAGGTTACTCAGACTTATTCTTTGCTTTCCCCTTTTTCTTTCCTTTCGAGGCCTTGTTTTCCGTGGTGGACTGGACGGCGTTAACCTCAGAAGTACTTCCAGAATTTGAACCACCTTGAGAAGTGTTTTTGTTAGAAGCATTCGATTTTTGCTTTCCAGGGTTCAAGGATGATTTTTTGGACGACGGATTCACAGAGCCAATAACTCCATCAACAGATGGCTTTGGTGGAGCTTTGGATGTACCGTGTCTTGGGGCATCAGGCAAATACTCATACAAAGTACCTGACTGAGAGTAAACTAAGTCAAGGTACTGAGCATGCGCGATAGCTTGCTCCTCAGTTACGCAAGCTCCCATGGCAATGTCCCGTGCAATCTTAGGGACAAAGGAAGTTGTGAACCAATCGGTGAGGAGTTGATCAGGAATCTAGAACTTGATCAACCGATGACGCCTTCTCCATTCATGTATGTGATCAGAGATGTGCGTAGCCATGTCCTGCTTGAGAGATGTAAGGAGATGAGTTCCCGTCTCGTACCGAATGGGTAACTGAAAATGAGTAAGGAATGTCATTGCCAATGAATTAAAATCTTGAAAAGACGCACAGGTCAATTCAATGTACCATTTAGCAGCGGAGCCGGTGAGAGTCCTTTGGAATAGGCGAAGCCGGACTGAATCGTCAAGCCATGTATTAGACAAACACCAAAGGTGATAAGTCATTACGTGGGCTTGAGGGTCCTCTCTAGCTTTGCCGTCAAACTTGGGACAATCACCGGGTATCTTAGTTGGAACTGGCGACCATTGTGGATTATGCAAGATAGGATCATTGGTTAACTTCGACACATCGGGAAGTTCCAACGTTGCTAGAAATGGTAGCTGTGGGTTGAAGGAAATCTAAGGATATGAGGTAGGGCTAGAGTTCCATCCAGTTGCTAGTTGCCCCCATTGACCTTGTCTGGACAGACCAGGTCCAAAAGGACCTTGTCCATAGGAACTCTGTCCATAAGGGTTATATCCATAACTGGATGGTTGATTCTGGTTCTGCCCCCCAGCACCCCATTGGTTACCATACTGACCGGCAGGAGCAACATTGGGTTGCTGATAATTTTGATACGGGGCAAATTGATTTTGCCCCTAGGGTTGCTGGTATCCATATGGTTGTTGGGCTCCATATTGAGCCTGGGAACCAGGCTGCGTTTGATAAGAAGGTTGGGATTGATACCCACCTTACGGCTGGAGACCAGTTTGATTTTGGGGCTGATAACCGGGTTGAGCTTGAGAAGCAGGAACCATTTGCATGCCCAGTTGAGCAGGCCCAGAAAGATATCCTTGGGAAGACTGAGGATGGGCCATGTGGCCGGAAGGTTGTCCTGATTGGATCTGGGACAGACCTACTTGCCTAGAAGGTTGAGCTTGCTAGGTGTTTGGTTGTCCTTGCGCAACTGAGGGTTGACTAGGCTGAGCAGCGGGCTGGCCTTGCTGCATGTAAGGCTGGCCACCTTGCCCAGAAGGGTAGCCTTGCTGGTTTCCGGGTTGTCCTTGATGCGCGTAAGGGTTTCCCGGATTCCCGTAGGGTTGACCCGAAGGGTATCCCTACTGGACTCTAGGTTGTCCTTGTTGAGCATAAGGTTGTCCTGGGTTTCCAGAAGGTTGCCCAAGATATGTACAAGACGGATCACCAGAGGCCGAAGGTTGTCCCTGGGAGGGTTGTCCTTGCGAGCCTCCAGGTTGCCCTAGATAGGTTTGGCCATAATACTGTTGCCCATAATTAGGCTGCGTGTAGGATGGCTGACCTTGGTATGATGGTCCTTGATACGACTGCCCTTGATCTAGACGGAATTGGCCACCACCATAACCAGTGGTACCCCAAGCAACATTCAACGGAATTGAGGACTCAACTGCGGGTTGAGTTGGCAAGGAGGTATACAAATGATGACCTATAGGGTCATAATAGGGGCCTTGTGCACCTGGATTTTGGACAACATGCAAGTATTGAGAATACGCCACCCTGCTAAAATGGCATTAGAAGAAGGTGGGGCATTGCTTGCAGGATGAACAACTCTGGCAGCATGTGTCGATTGACCACTACGTACCGGACCACGGGATGGGCCGGCAACAGTAGTTACGACGGAAGATGCCGTAATGGCACTAGCAACTGGAATCGACGATGCGACACAAACGGTCGGATTGGTCGGAACTGACATGACAGCGGTATGGTGAACTTGGGAAACAAAAGGTCCCGTAGTGGGAACGATGTTATTATCCCACATAGAAGAGGAATTCCCAGAGCCCATGGCATCCCACAGAGATCTATAACGCATAGGCACTGTAATACTGAGAGGTGTAACAGTGTAGGGCGTAGATATGACCAGGGATGTGGCCGGGATAGGAGTCTGAATACTTGACATAACAGATGTTCCACTCGATGCAGGAGACATGTCTTCCATATCAGAAGAAGCCATCAGGGTTGAAACACCAGTAGGAGTAGAGGGAAAATCCTCTTCGGAAGGCTCCCAAATAGGGTTCCAAAACAAATCGTAAAGCTCGTCCTCTGGAGCACGAGAGTTCAACGGTTGGACACTTGGAATAACAGGGAAAGTGTCACCACAAACCGGTGTCTCAGGAGCAACAGAAGAGGGAGACCCTTGGTCACTCAGGACGGGAGACGGGATCGATGGATCTGCCAGGATGATCGAATCAAACAAAAATCCTAGACAAGCTAACGATAAAAGACCCTACTCAAAAATAATGCAAACAAGAGCTAATAAGGTAAATGTAATCGTGGTCGAATAAATTTTTAAGACATTAGGACACAACTTGACCTTTTCATGTTTTAAGAGTCGAGAAAAGGGAAAAGATGACTCTAGTCGCCTTCGAATATTTAGTGAGCCCGGAGTGACAAATGCTCGAGTGAGCCTTTTCTTTTAAGGAGTCCGAAAAGGATCAAAAAGTGACTACTCTGGAGAAACTAGGCAAGGGGTTTACCAGAAAATCCATAAAACTGCATATACACCTTAGCAATCATATGAAAGCCAAGGACTTTCCGTACGACAGTCAATCTTCCCGAATGATGTGTTCAGTGCATTATGGGCTGTAAGGCGGCAGACACGGCTTCCTGTGGATCAAGGATGATAACCTAGTGGAGTCTCCCTATATATATGTGACAGTATGTGGGAGCACAAGTCCGTACTAGACCACAGTTGAGTCACACAAGGAGGAATCACCCAACCTTAATGCGAGAACAAAAGTGACTAGGTTTAACGACGCCAGAGCACGTCTCTAGCCTAGACCTCT
>APFE030848716.1:113487-135432 GCA_000404065.3 Pinus taeda | reverse complement strand
TAAATGCACTGTCCTAAATCAAACCAAGCAGTCTAAATGAAATGCACATGCATGTATTTTTTTTCAGCCTTCTTAATGTATGAATGACGATAAGAAAGCTAAGTGCAAATCTGAATTATTTTCAAAGCGACAATACTCAACAAATTTCTTTTCAAAATGAAGTGAAGGTAAGGGAGACAATTTGCGATTTCGAAATGAAAATTTCTTTTCGACACTTTAAAAACTACTAATTCAAATCATATACAATAGTAACTATATAATTGACTATCAAGAACAATGGGATTCTCTTCTATAACTGAAAACGACAGCTACGACACTTTTAGATTTAGAAACGATAGTTCGACTATGCTACTTCTTTGCAAAAGAGAACTGAAAATGGCACACAATACATAAAAACACTTACAGTTCTTTACACTATCGAGGCAGAATAATGTAAGAGAAGGGGTTTTCACAGAGATACACTGACCACAGACAGCAAAAATCCTGAATAGGACTAAAAATAGTGAGGAAAAACCAAAGTCTGAAGGTGAAGTTAACCTTCCCTGACCATCACACCTATCACACAGTGAATTTAGTATGCAACGCACCTATTGCACTCGGGAAGTGCGATGCATATAGACTGCCTTGAAGGCGGGGTGCGATGGTACTAGTGCGAGACTTCAAATGAGTTTTTACTCACAATTTGCAATTCAGTTCAGGGATTTAGGCCGAGTAAGTGATGTTCAGTATATGTAAATCACAGGGGTTGATCTAAGGAGGTTACTAGAGCCACCACTTAAGGCAATTAGAATGTTTGCAGATCAATTGTTTAATTCATAAACAAAACTCAGAGATAGACTGAAGCAACATTGATCTACTTTGCATTTGTATAACAAATGCAGTTCTAATCCTAGCTAGCTTGGCTTCAGGCTACGTCTGTAAGTTTATAAAAGAAATAGAGATAGGCTAACAAATAATATAGTCGCTCCCCAGTGGAGTCGCCATTTTGTTACCGTGAATAGTGTCCACTCGGACACTGCTATTCCCACTAAGACTGGTAGCTATCTTAGAAACAAACAAGTAAAGCCTACTTTCGTTTTCCTTTATGAAAATAGATAAGATTGGGACAAAGGAGACCAACATTAGTCTTGCGCTTGATTTCCTTGTTTGATTCCTCTCCTTCCTGATAGAGCTTTGTCGCTTCTTCTTCGTCTACCCAGCTTCAAGGAGCACCTGTGGAATCACAGCAACATACAACTATCAAAGAACAAAGATCTATATTCATAAATAACAGAGGACCAGATATGTGTTAACCATACAAATGCATATATAAGCAAACATACAAGAATATGGAGGAAAACTTGAATAGCCTTATTAAGATCAAAAGTAGCAAGAGGATTACAACCATATGTTCTGACCCAGCATCATCCTCCAGCAAGAAAGCCCTTCTTCACCTCAAGTAAAGCTTAGATCACCCAACACTATGAATTTACACCAGAAAACCAACAACACTTCTCTACAAGATACAAGATTCCAGCCTCTGGATCTCTGTGATTGAGGGATCCATATATAGATTATTGTAGGGGGGTGAGTCATTTTCTGGGGTCTTGATTGTGTCTTTCTCTCTGATAGTTCCTGATTCCACTTGGAGAATGATGATCTCTTACTCATCCCTAGTCGAAAACAGAGAGGCAAGTGTCAAAGGGGAAGCTTTTGGAAGATTCCATGATCTTCCACCTTGCAATTTGTCCATTCCCGACCATCGCACCCTACAGAGGGGCCATTCGGTATGCATCGCACCCTCTACAATGGGTATTAAGTATGGTCCAGTTTTGACCATTGCTGAGCAGTTTTTAGTGGAGAACTTCTGGGAGATGATGTAATCAGCTGACCTTGTTCCTTTAGGCAGTGAAGCAACACTTTTAGGGACTTAGGAGGCCTCAGTTTATGGACATTTATGATTGGGGTTGGAGTGCCCAAAAATGTCTATAACATGAAGGCATGGAACTAGCATTTAATTAAGAGGACCAGGGCCTATATGTACCTCGATGTTGGTGACATTGATTGTTGAACCCTAGTAAAAATGCACCCATCACTCAAAAGAAATCTTGATTTGACATGTTAGTTTTTTCTATCTTATTTTGATGCTTCGAAGGTGATATCGATGATGAGGATCCCAATATAGGCAATGATTTTGATTATATATAGTACTAGTTATTTGTTGAAGCATTTTGTTTTTTAATTATGTTGGTCATTTAGGGCCTTTTTACACTTAATGTTATTTTGGTTATATGAATTAGTTGTGTGATTGAATTTGTATCATCATCATGTAAATGTTTTTTATATTTCATATTTTATGTATAATTTACTATTTTTGTAGTGTATAATATATATCGTGTCCTCTGTGTCTCGTGTTAGGTGTTGGAATTGCAATTTAATTGAACTCCTTCAACACTTAATTTGTTAAACCAAGGCTACATAAGATTTGAGGTGTAGCACAAGAAATGCCAAAGATTCTAGGCTTAATTTCTGCAATTCCTACTTCTAATATACTAATTAAATCATGTAGATTCAGCAAGAAATAAATCGCAAAGAAAACCTTTTAGCAAAATGACACCAAGCCACTATGGGTACTAGATTCACTCAAAAAATACTCACCAAAGACTTTGATAGAATAATAAAGCACGATTTGCAAACAACCTTAAAAAGACATCAAAGAATAGAATTATGTCCCTATGGTCGAATTCCAATGCTTAGAAAATAGAAAGGAATGATAGTCTATTATATTCTGAAGTCTGTTCATGTACCAGAAATTTCTCATTCATGTACTAGAATAGTTACATTCCTATACCAAAATGGATTCTTTTTTGCACCAGAATACTCTGTTCTTGTACTGGAACACCCTGTTCCTGTACTAGAACATTTTGTTCCTGTACTAGGACAGATTCACATTCGATAATCCTTCACTCATAAATCAATGTGCTATAAATAGTAAACATGAAATTAACAAATGCAGAAAGAAAGATTTAACTTGAACATTAATGAAAATAATCCCAAACCCACTGCAAACTTTCAAAAAAAAGTAAACTGCAAAGATTCAAGGAAATTCTCATAATTGCATAAATGACAAACTCATGCATTGCAATAAAAGATCGTTATTCAAAAGACCAAACTTAAACCCTTTATGAATCTCTTTCACAATGCGATATATATACTTTGTGTTGGCTTAAGGGGGCCTGACCTAGGTTCAGAGTTGTTCGCGCCAACCAAAAAAACCCTAACTGCTGGCCCTTTTGACAACAACCTGCGTAGCATAGGCTGCAGTCTCCCCTGAAGCAATATTGGAGGATGCTAGAACTAGGTTTCTGCATCCAGGGATGTGTGATAAACGGTTCTTAAGCTCTCATAGTTTAGATTTTCCTTCACGTAAATCGGTATCCTTCTAGGGCTCTTCACTGTAACTAAGTTAAAACGACTTCCAGACCTTTGCGAAGGTCTACAATCAGTCTTTGCAAACCTTAAATAGATGATTTATCTAGTTTCACACATCAATAAATAACTCAAGGCATGAGTTCACACAGATCTACTTACTTCATCAGAAAACATAATAAAATTAGCTTTTAACTTCGTGGAAGTAACTAACCATTCATTTCATGCATCATTCAGTTAGACTCAGTGACTTCGCATAGTATTCATTCATTACTTTATAAAAACATATCATTAAGTGACATAATACAACATAAACAGTTTCAAAAGAAATGCACATTAATTCTTCAAAACTAGTCTTTATTGATCTTCCAAGTTTAGATTACAGACTCTTCTACCCTACGTAGTCAGCTGCAGGGGTCCACACACTAAGCTGCGGACTCTACCCAGGCCTCCTACGCACTCAGCTACAGGAGCCTTCCCTTCTACACCTAAGTACAGGAAGTAGAGCCTTCCTTCGTTAGCACTTTCCCAAGACAACAAAAACCATTAAGTGTATGCAATTCTCCATCCAAAGTTATCTCCAAGACTCCCTGTGACTCAACTATTTATAGCTTTCTCAATACAATACCATGGTCCGCGGACCATGGGAGAATCTCGAAACTGACTTGATTATCTATCCAAAAAAGGGGATAAGACCCCTTTGACACCTATCTATCTGTGCGCTTTGCATCCAAATATTGTACAGACTTTACATCTTTTACAAAAACATATACAAAATTTGGGTTATCTAACCCCAAAACTGACCCTAGGGGCCCTATCCCAATAGACCCCCAATGCAAAGATCATGAATCGCCCTCGAGTCACTCAGCTGGCACCGCGATCTTGCTCTAAAGACCATCCAGCTCAACCTGCATCACTACAACTTCAGTAGTGCTCTATGTCACTGCCTGTTATACCTCTTCAACTAATTTATTTGTTGTTGCCCCTTCCACTGCTAGGCACATGGTCCTCTACGTCTGTTGTGGCCCCTTAAGCTTCTTCTGCAGTGACAGAGTAAGATAAATCGATGTTGGTTGGATAAATTGATCTTTCGGACAAGGCCAATCTCCCTAGTATCAAAAGATATCTAGCAACAAGCAGGATAAGAAAATCTACCTTTCTCTAAACATATTGTGATTCATTAATAAAAACTATAGAGGTGTTTAGACCCTACCTTACGTCCAATGCTAGTTTGTAGCAGCCATCCTTCAACCATCCGAAAAAGTTTCCTTTTGAGAACCTACAATCACAAACAAGCACACATCAATTAACACCTGCATAGCTCATATAATAAATCATGTTCATTATGGTGATCAAGGAATCCATAAAATAAACCATAAAACACAGCGTATTGAGAAAAATAAACTTGTTTGTATTAACTTTGAAATAGAAGAACTTTACAATCTTTGGTGCCTTGATGTTGTACAAGCTCTTCCCAGGGTCCGAAACAGGAATCTCCTCTACTTTGATAAGCCTCACACTCTTCCAAATGAGATCAAAGAGGTATGTAATCTTTCCTCACAAAATCTCAATTAGGAAGACTAAGTTCCAGCAGCATTTGACCTCAAAAATATTCAGCTTTCAACCTCCCAAGTAACCAGCCCAATGCTTCATTTTATAGTGCAAAGGAAGGAGGTTACAGGTCCACCTATGAAGGGATAGAGTCCTCCTTCAAAGGGATAAGCTCTTCACATCAAGGGGTTAGCTCCTTAAGGTATGGGATGCATGATCCTTAAATGAGCGAACTTGCCACCTCAAGATTCCTTCCAGAAGCTTCTAGAAATGACTCAAAGTGAGTTTTTAAGAATATACGTGCGCCTTTTTGACTTTTACAGGGGTCCGCACCCATAACACAGACAGAGAGAGGTCAGGTGCACAAGGGATATGACCTTTAGGTGTGGGACCGCAGGTAATGCTAAGAGAAAGTGCAGAACCATAATTTTATAGACTTTTGAGGGCTTTCTCTTATTTTCAAGGCTTGATATGAAGAACTGAGGCTTAAGACTTGCAAAAGAGGAAAGTATGAGTGATAATGGACTCACACAGATTGTAGAATGTCATGGTGACAATTTTTGTGCAACAGATTGCCCCCTAAAGTACGAAGTCTATAATAGATGAAGATAGAATTTGTCATCTAAGAAGAGTGAAGTACTTTATCATTTCAAGGATCATCCTATGGACACCCCAGTCAGAACCTATAAAAACATTCAATGCAAAATATATATATATGAAAATATCATCGCTGAGGTAGGCATTCCCATGCTCAGAACAAAACTGACTAGAAAACTAACTAAACTGCTCTGATACAGGAATGATTTTGTAATACATCACAAGTATAAACATACGTAGACATAGTATGGGCGCAACCATCTGTTTATGAATAGTCCACTGTATAATGAATAATAAAATTCCTCGCAGCCTGGATGGTGGAAACTAGATCCAGGGTCTTGATTTTTTCTTCCTGAACTAATATGATTCTATCCATGTCAATGAATGTGTCGAAGTCGAACATGGTAGAAACCACTTGATTACTAGTCAATGATGTGAACTGTTAACAAGTGTGAGAGAAACCACTAGCAATGTCAAGGCTCTCAAAGTACTTAGTACAATCCATGAAATGTGAATAGATGAGCTGATGTCGAACATGTCATAGAATCCTTTGATCGAAGGTCAATGATTCAACCTGTCATCGAAGGCAAGAAATTTGCCATTAGGACATGCGGATTCCAAGGTACTGACGATTTCTAGATCATCTTTCTAGATAATGAGTTGAATTCGATAGAAAGAGATCTGTCGTAGGCAAGCCCACAACAAGAAATCATAGATCAAGTTTTGAAGAAATATATTTGGTAAGGACTAACTCAGGGATGGTCAAAATGGATGACATATATTTTGCAGATGAATGGTTTATTTGAACTGACCTCTTGAACACATAACGACACTGCAAATGGTTTGGTAACAATTGACCCAAAGATAATACCCATAAATTGGCTAAAGACTTTCAATATGGTTTGATTAACTGTTAGGCAAAGGATTTCCCAACCCAAGCAAATAAAAAGTGTCGTGTTCAAGAGTGGTTAACTGCTTTTCTAGAACACAAAGTGTAACAAACAGGTTCATTTTTCTCTCTTTTCCCCCACCAATTTTGGCAAGTACCTCTTTATTTTTGACAAGCTTGAGGAGGATAACATTTTCTTCATTATAAGCTCATCCTTCGGATGAGTCCAACTTAGTTTAAAATTCGAACCCCAAGAAGGAGTGGTTCGTTCCTGTTTAAAATTGAACAAGTCCTTTACTGTTAAATTTTAATGAGTCCAGTATAGGAAAAACTCATCGTTTTCAATTTTAAGGAGTCAGAAGAAAAACTTAAGGAAACTCCATGGGTGTCCCTTTTTGTAAATTTGTGTCCCCCAAGCCCGAAAAAGTATAAAATAATACTTGAGAGAACTGCTTGACCATTACGATCAAGGAGTACTTTTCATAATTAGTGGTTCCGATCTGCAAAAGTAAAAAAGCGATCGAAGACACATTGTTTTAAAACCAATATCGAACTTGAAACGACAAAAGTATGGCGATATTTTCATGTTTATACTATCAGAAAAGAGCTGTAAGTGGACCGGCTTTTTAATTCTGTTTAACGAGTTTGAAAGGGAAAAACTCGGCAATCTTTTCATATTTTACGAGTCAGAAAAGAGCTTAAAGAGGACTCCAATGCTTTTTTTTTTTAAATGGTCAATTTTCCCTAAAAATCCAATATCCTACACAAAAACTCAAAACATTACTCATACCTGTTTAAGATAAATAAAAATGCATCAAAAAGTTGTCTTTTTAAAGTGGAAAATAAATAAATTAAAAATTCATTTATTAAAAAAAGCTTATAAAAAGGGCTTTTGTAAATTCATTTTTACCGTTTGACTTGAGAGAGAGAAGTGAAAGCTTTTGGGTAAGAAACTTCTTGTGAAGATTGCGGAAAATCCGTCTGTTGGAATAGAAAACCGTCAGCTCCAGGTAATCCACATCATCCTTATCTTGCATTTCAACCATTTGCATTTCGTTTTAGGGCTTTAAAATTGATTTTTTAAGGAGAATTTGTTTTAGAAAAACGCTCGCGGGGGTCCGCAAGTGCAACATGCGGCCCCTGCGGACCCCTACTTTTTTCTACAAAGAAAAAAGTCGTGGGTCCGCACCTATTGCTTACGACGAGTGTGGACCTACGCATTGTCCCTAACCAGTAGGTGCGGACCCCACAAAATAGGTTTTAAAATTTGAAATTTCTCCATTTCTGCTCAAAACTTTTTGAACTAAGCTATTATAATATGTATTTTTGCAATGTAGGACATACAAAATGCTTATTTGTCAGGAATGCAAGCATGAGGATGTGGACCTTGCTACATTAATTCAGCCACCTACAACACAGGCATTAAAAGCATGTGGACTTTTTAAATTCTGGGCCATACCTGGCATGAGGGCCCAAGTAGACTTCTTGCAATGGCTGGTAGACAGGTGGAACATACAAGACCAGTGTTTCATGATTGGTGGCCATCGACTAGAAATTGAGCTAGAGGACATATATTTTTTGACTGGTTTACCCAAGAGAGGCGAATGATTATCTCTTTTCAGGACTAGGCCAGGTGGCCAGTCTGTCGCTAGTCTCTGATTGGAGTTTTGCAATGATCAAACAGAAGACAAACGGATTGATATTAAAACTATCTCCCATCCTGAACTTAAGGTTATCACATTTACTATCACCAGAATATCCAGGAATGCAGCATTGCATGTAGCTACCGGATCCCAAATGCGAATGGCAGTAGACTGTTATCGAGCTACCATCTTCAACTGGTGTGAAGCTGTGTTGGCGAATGTAAAAGGCCAACTAACTAGAGCAAAGAATGGACAACTAAAAAACTTTGGATATGGTTTCCTGGTTGTGAGATTTGGTCTAGAGAGGGTCCCTATGTTGGTCCCACAACAGCTTTCTGTTGAGGCTGGACTTCCTCGAGAGCCTAGGATAACGCGTTGGGTTGCAGTGATGGCCTGTCATCCTGAGGAGGGTTCAGAGGTTGTTCGATTTATGCCTGAGTATTTTCGTTGGTTGAAGAACCAACTTTTTGTGATTCAAGATTTTCCATATGCTAGGATGGATTATCGTGGTGACCCAGACATGACTCTTCCACTAGGAGAGTAGTGGGATGATTCAGGTAAAATCATTCTCAACACTTTCTAAGTTTTAGCTAATTTTTTTTTTTTTTTTTAAATCGTCCAAAACTGATAATAAAAAGTTTTAAATGCAGATGTCGGTCCACGACGACCAGCCACTCTCCAGCCCTATGAGAGGAGGCACCCAGCTGCAGCAATATTGGCCCCACAGGACCAATCTACAGAGACCCTGACCGAATTGGAGAATCATCTAAAGCATTTGACAACAGATATTCCAGAGACTAGCATAGATAATATTCCACTTAGGTTACAGCGATATGTGATTTGGGTCCCAGGACCTTTTAGGAGGTTCCTTTGTAGGGTGGCCCGAGCAGTGGTTTTTTATCGTGATCATCACTAGGGATAGGATGATCACTTTTGTAGACTCATACGACATTTATGTCTTTTTGTATTATCATTTTTACCGATCATAAGGTGTTTTTCAACCTATGATCGAAGACAATGTATATTTGACACACTTCTATGCTATGATATATCACTATTATTGGCTATCTTGTATAACATGTTATGGAATGTTTTTAAATTTACTGTTTTGCTTATTGAAAATGTTTATTTATCATACGAGAAGAAACTGCATCTGCTAATGTATTTAAACATCTTGGAATATGCTGATATTCAATGTAGTCAAATTCACATTCCAAGAGACGAACTCTCAAAAATAATCTTAATAACACTAGATTTCTAATGGCATAAACCCTGTTAAGTTGTAATACAAAGAGTTCAGAATCTAACCTAATAATCAAATTATGAATCCCAAATGAGATGGATTTAGATAATAACTCAACCACTACACTATACCCTGCAATGTTATTTGTTGTTTGACCGAGGCTTACCCCATGCACAAATACTAACTCATCAGAGGGTGAATAGATAACCCAAGCTGTGGAAGAAATGTTCCGTGTATTATGACAAGCACCATCAACGAAACCAATGTATGTTTGAAGAGACGTCGACATCTACAATATCAAGAGTAAAATCAAGATAAGCAGGAACAATGATAAAAGTGCTCTCTAAACTAAGCACACTTTTCTAATCTAAAACACACCAGCTAGAAAGAAACTAATCGAACAAAAATCTCCACACCAAGGTTTAAGCATAATATCTCTTCTGATAAAGCTCATTTCTGGGTTTACCAAAAGAGACATCGTCAAAATCTACCAATTCATAGGCCCCTTTTGCCATCTTTCGCTTAATAATATAAGGACCATGCCAAATAGGTACAAATTTTCCAGCCCCTAGCTTATCGTTTGCTTGATTGTATAGTAAGACTAGGTCTCCTTCCGAAAAATTACGAGGTGAAACATTTCAATCGTACTGAGCTTTTATTTGTTTCACTTGAGTTTCGATTGCTAATGCAGCATCACGTCGATTCTCATCTAGCTAAGCTAAGTACAACAAATGTTTCTCCTCTTCGGAAGTGGCTGGGAGTAATTCTATGGCTATTTGCAATGACGAAGTTTCGCATTCAATGGTAACACTGCTTCCAAACCGTAGACCAGGTGAAAAGGAGTGAAACCAGTTGATGTTTTTATTGAGGTTCGATATGCCCAAAGTGCTGAAAATAACATGTTATGCCAATTCGACCTATGAACACCAATGATTCGTTGGATCATAGTGACTAGAAATTTATTGATAGCTTCAACCAGACCATTAGCCTGTGGGTAATATGGAGTAGAACTATCATGACGCAGGCCAAGTTGATCTGTCAGTTCAGTCATCATGATGTTTCGAAAATGACTCCCATGATCCGTAATAATAGCTTGAGGAACACTGAATCTAGCAATTATATGATTGAAAATGAAAATTGCAGCAATGTTGCCATCTGCTGAAAATGTAGGCATCACCTCAGCCCACTTAGTAAAATAATCTACCGCAAGGATGATATACGCATGCCTCCTGGCCGAGTGAGGGTTACATGTAATAAAGTCGATACCCCACTTTGCAAAAGGACCGACGATAATTATAGGGTGGAGAGAAGCGGGTGCAGCACGCATCTTACGATCAAAAATTTGACAATTGTGGCATTTCCAGACTGCATAGATACAATCTTTGGATAAGGATGGCTAGAAATAACCAGCGCGCAATATCTTTGGGCTGTGGCATACTCAGAAATATGACCGCCACATGCTCTAGAGTGACAGTCATTTAGAACCTTTTTAGCTTCTTCATGAGTTAGACAATGTCGGAAAACAGAATCCGCCCCATGACGATAGAGTGTATCACCAATAATATTGTATTGTTGGGATTGGAAACGTATTTTTCGTTGCTGAGATCATGAGATTTGAGGCCGAAAAGATTGGGTTTGGAGATAAACAATGATATCTCCATACCATGGATCAAGAGTACTGATAAGAAACAAGGATTCGTCTGCAATGGGCTCTTCCGCCACAGTTTCAGTATCAGCACGCGGAAAATCATACATCAGTTCCACAAAAACCAAAGATTTCTTTGCCTTGGATTTTTGAAATTCCAGGTCAAATTCCTACAGGATAACTATCCATTCGGAATACTTGCCCCCTAGAAATTTTTTGGTCAAGATATACGTCATAGGGTTACAGTCAGAAATTACTATGGTTTTGCGTAATAAGATGTAGTGACGAAATCTTTGGACAGCTTGAACGGCTGCCAAGGCCAATTTCTCCACATGCGAATATTTAAGCTCAGTCAGATTCAGAGTTCGACTAAGATAGTAAATCACATGTTCACTGTTGAATTCATCTTCCTGAACTAAAACCATCCTAATGGTGGAATGATAAGCGGCGAGGTACAAAAAGTAATCCTGGTTGTAGTTGGGAGGATGCAATAATGGTGCATGGATCAACACGTGTTTAAGTGCATCAAAAGGTTTGTTAGCTATCTCATCCCAAAAGAATGGAGTATTCTGTTTCAAAACTTGGTAAAACCTTTCATTATCTCGGCGTAGTTAGGAATGAAACGACATAAAAAGTTTGCTTTCCCTTGCAAACTTTGGAGTTGGTGAAGAGTCAAAGGAGGAGGTAATTTGACAATAGCTTCAACCTTCGAGGGATCGACACGAATGCCAACTTTCAAACAACAAATCCCAGTAAACGACCCGTTTCTATACAGAATACACATTTGTGTGGATTCAACCTAATTCGATAATGCCTACATCTCATAAAGATTGCTCGTAAATGAGTGAGATGATCAGCTCTACGTAATGAATGGGCAGGTAAATCATCGAGATAAGGCTGCACAATGTGCTTGATGTCATGAAATGCGTAGACATAGCCCTTTGAAAAGTTGCTCCAGCATTCTTCAATCCAAAAGGTAATTTGCAATAAGAAAATGTCCCCCATGGATAAGTGAAAGTCGTTTTTGGTTGATCAACAGGGAGTATGTTGATTTGATTGAAACCAGAAAAACGATCCATAAAGGAGAACATTTCACTACCGGCACAATCATCAATAATTTGATCGATATAGGGGGTTGGATAATTGTCTTTAGGACAAGCTCAATTAATATCCCTATAATCGATAAATATTCTTACTGTTCCTTGCTTTTTGTTAATAGGAACAATATTCGATACCAAATCCGTTAAAGGAATTTGATAAATGAAACCTGCTTGAAGTAATTTCTCAGCTTCAGCTTTAATAGCAACAACTTTTTGCGGATGTATCTGACGCAAACGTTGCCAGACAGGTTTAGCATCCGGGTAAGTTTTAATTTCATGGACAACAATTGATGGATCGATTCCTGGCATTTCTTCATATGACCAGGCAAACACGTTGCGGAATTCTTGAGATAGGGCTTTATAAGTTTGGATTTCATGGTCCGTACAGGAAGCACCTATATGAATGTTTTCAATAATTTCAGGTTTAACTGAAATGTCAATAGGAACTGTTCGAGAGATATTTCCCAAATTTAACTTAGAATCAGGATGTTGCAATGGATTCTGTTGTTCTTTGACATAGTCAGCGATAAAAATAGATGAAAAATCATTTTAAAAATGATCAAGCTTAGGTAAAAACGAAGATCGATGATGAATATCTTCCCATGGTAAATCATCAACAGACAAAAGTTCACGAATCTGTTCATCAGTATGAACAGGATTAGAAAATGTTGTTGAAGCTGAGGTTGATATTGAAAGTGATTCCCCATGGACCACATTCATTGTATCAGTTTCGGTTGAACAAGACTCAGAAAATGATTGTGCAGCCTGATATGCAATTTCAAAGGGACTCAAAGGCATCGCGTTACCAAATGAATCCACCTCAGAATCGGAAGATACGATCCAAGGATCATCAAAAGCGATGGTGTTTGATGAAATCATATGATTAGTTGCAATGGAAGGCGATATGTTAGGAGGAGGAAAGGAAAAAGTTCCTAGTAAACTAGAATCTTTAATCAAACTTACCCCAACATCCTTGTAAGGGATAGTTGTTTTACCGACATGTTGAATACTATCAGAAGAGGTTGGGTCGGATGAAAAATAATTCAGCTGGTCTATCGTAACGATATTTCCATTATGAGGAAACTTGATAAGTCGAAAGACCGATGAAACAACAACAGTCATAACGTAAGACCAATTGTGACCCAAGAGAAGGTTGTAATCTAAAGGGGCATCAACCACTTCCACATCTAGATTTACAGTTTTGCCTTCAACCCCTATAGGTAAATCCTTCAAAATACCAAAAGGATGGAACCCTCAACCATCAAAAGCCTTTAGAATCGTCGGGGACTAATTGAGTGTCGGAGAACCAAGCGATCTCCAACACTGGATCGACATAATACACGTAGAAGCTCCTTGATCAATCACAATACTAAAGCAAGGTATGTTTTTGACTAACACTCGAATCTGGAAAGCCATTTGATGAGGTAAGCGAGGTGTACTATTCTCTAAATCGAAGATTATTAGGTTCGAATCCTAAATATCAACATCTCCTATAGCTGACAATAGTAATTTACACTGTGATGGGCATGATTATAGCACCTCCAAAGTCGACATTGCTTAAGGGGAGATAACTAAGTCTTCAACAATGTTATAATTCTGGGCAGCTCTCGCATGTGGATTGAAAGCTGAATTTCGAAGTATACCTTTAGCAGGCAGTTTGATTATTAAGTCAGGGTTAGGTTTCTCGATCTGAAGCAGATCAGAACCAGAAGGAGTTGAAGTTGATGGGTTTAAATGAGAAGATTCTGCTTCCTTACCACTAACAAGATTTTTACTACCATAATCTTGCGATTGCGTTGTAATCCTAACATGGGACATCATCATAATAGGTTCTTCTGAGGCATTTAAGGAAGAACCAATCATCTTACTATCTTGGCTAGGAAAAGGATCCTTCAAGACAGCAGGCGTTTGAGAACCTTTGATGATTTTCAAAACCTCTGCTCGATGTGGGCAGTCTCTTGTAAAATGCTCCTCATCACAAATGAGACAAGGATAGAGAGATTTACGTTTCTCGTCAGTAGATTCATTTTTATCTGATTTCTCTTTTGAGTTTTGTTTATTTTTCTTCTTCCCCTTCTTTTTACCATCGGATTTTGATTTGGCCGTAGATGATTCTATGACATGGATATCGGCAGGAATTTCAGCAGAAGAGTTTCCTGTCGGGGAATCTGGCAAAGTTATAATAGGAGAAGAATTCTTTGAAGATTTCTTCTTGCTTTTGGTACTAACTAAACCAATCATACCATCAGCGGCATGAGACCCTAAAGCAGCTGCAGTTATTTGATTGTGTTTCGAAAGGTCGGGTATTTTTTCATGTAAAGTACCTGACTGTGTATAAACGAGGCCAAGGTACTGAGCCTGAGCAATTACTTGCTCTTCAGTAACAACCTCTGCCTTAGCTACATCTTCGGTGCTTTTACGTAATAATGATTTAACGAACCATTCTGCTAAAATTTGATCCGGAATAAAAAATTTCACTAAATGTCGTCTACGTTTCCATTCATGAATATGATCTGAAATATATGTGGATGTTGATTGTTTTAATGAAGTTAATAATTTCGTGCCATTGTCGTATCTGACAGGCAACTAAAAATGAGTTAAGAAAGAAGTGGCTAACTGACTAAAATTATAAAAAGACCCTGGTGGTAACTCAATGTACCATTTGGCAGCAAAACCAATCAGAGTGCATTGAAAAAGACGTAAGCGAATTGAATCATCGATAATGGAATTAGATGCACACCAGAGGTGATAAGTCATCACATGATTTGATGGATCTTCTCCTAACTTACCCTCAAACTTCGAGATATCACTGGGCAACTTATTAGGCATTGCCGGCCAATACATAAGATAGTAAATTGGATCGTTCGTAAGGCACGACAAATTAGGTAAATCCAAAGTTGCAATAAAAGGTAACTGACTATTAGGGTCTCGAAAACCTTGGGTAACAAGAACAACCCCAAGAGGAGGATATCCAGGATAACTTGGAATTGGATTTGCATTTGGAATATTATAACCTCCTGGGAAACCAGGATTAACCAAACCAAACTGGGGTTGTTGAGGTTGCTGATAAGTATATCCAGGGTACAGTTGAAACTGATAAACTGGGTTTTGTACAGTAGGACCGAATTGATACTATCCCTGGTACGATTGATAAGTGAATTGTGGTTGACTTGTGACAACCGTACTTGGACCAGGTTGTCCTACAGGCATCTGAACCGAAGTCTAAACTGTAGGTCCTTACTGAAGTAAAGAGGCTTGAGGAGTTTGTACTGACACAAGAACAGTAGAAACCGGAGTGAGATTGAACAGAAGCTAAAATAGTTGCAACAGTAGTTTGAGGTAGAGTTCGAGGTGAACTAGGCCTAGGCTGATGAACTACACCAGGTGTAGAGGTTTGAACAGTAGGCTGGATAGGTTGCTGGGTTGGACCAGAAACCAAAGGTTGTCTAGATTTACTTGATAACTGCACATTAGGTTGCAAATTCTGCTGTGTTTGAGATGGATCCCACACCATATTCATTCTGGGGTATGGACCCATAAAAGGTTGAGCATATTGAGGACCATAACCGAGTTGAGAGTAGGGTTGATAATTGAGAGGTACATTTCTAGCTCCTTGTACAAATGGTTGACCAGAAGGTGGTTGGAAACCTTGAGTTGGGTAATGACCTTGAGGTTGATAACCTTGAGGCACGTACTGAAACTAGGGTTGACCTTAAGGTATATATTGATAATGGGGTTGACCTTGAGGTATGTACTGAGTCTGGGGTTGACCTTGAGGTATGTATTGTCTCAAAGGTATGTACCGTCCTTGAGGTTGCCTCACAGGCAGTAACTGACTACCTTGAGATTGCGCCCCAGGCGATAATTGAGTACCTTGAGGTTGCCCCCCAGGCGGTAACTGACTACCTTGACGTTGCCCTCCAGGCGGTAACTGACTACCTTGAGGTTGCCCTCCAAGCGGTAACTGAATACCTTGAGGTTGTGGATTTGGAATAGTACGAGACATCATAAGAATTTCTTCTATGCTCAACGCTTTAGTTATGTTATTACCAGTTGACATCCCATGTTCAATTGGTTAAGAAGATGCTCCTGAAAAAGTACTAGTGAGTGACTGATACCCCGAAGGAACAGAAGGACCGCCATATAAAAATGTTTCCAGTGTTTGGGAAAACACGAATGACCGTTGCGACATATTCAAAGGAGGATAATAACCTCTGGGCGTAGGATGAAAAGGAATTCGAGGTGGTGAAAAACTAAGACCCGAGTTTTCTAAAAAAATCATCAATGATATGTACCAAACGTCACTCCTAAAAGGACTGTAGAAAATTGATTCACTTTCCCTAAGTTCTAAAGTCGGTTGATTTTCAGGGAGAGTTATATCTTCGTCCGAACTAACAAGTTCTTCAATAGAAATGAGTCTAGAAGGAAGATTTTGGGTAATGATACTTCCTACCCTGAGTGAAGCAGGACCACTAGAAGTTGGAGAAGCAAATCCTGAAGATGGAGTAGCAACAGGTTTAGTTTCAGGCTCAGAAATTTCAGGTTCTTCAGCAAATTCACTGGTAGGAGAAATACTACCAGTAACTTCGGAAAATTAAATTGGTTCAGAAATATACTCTGTTTCTTGAACTTGATAATCAGGATGAACAATTAAAGATGACTCTCTGGCTTTCAATGACCCAACCCTACTATCACTAGGTGATACAAGAGCTCGTAGCCCTTCAAGTTGGCTTGGTGTATACTCGGGAGGTTGCCCCCGAAGTCTACAGGATTGTCTCGGTAATTCAACCACGATTAAATATTTAATTACTCACATGTAAACAAAGAAAATCTCAATAAATCCACCTAGAGTCTCTAAAGAACCAAACAATTGAATCACATGCCTAAAATATCTAAGAGTTCAAACCACACACAAACAGTAACTTTCGGTACCAAAAACACTAGTTGGTGATGAAATCCAACGTCGTAGAATTCAATACAGAAAGGACGGTTGGAATAGTGACCTCGACAACCTGCTTAATGAAACAGACTGGCACAAGTTTCTTCACAAAACCGTCTCGAGTGAAGAGAACCCCCGAGAGAGTCCAAGTGAGTCTAGTCGACGTCTGCTCCAGGTACAGTGAGACCCGTCCTTCACCGTCACCTTAGGAAAGAATCTTAAGTTTATGGACACTAAGGTTACCAACAGTAACAAATAAAACTGGGGTAATAGTCTACGATCCGATCTACGTGCAAGGGCAGAGTAACAAAGCTCAATCCCCTTAAAGGCTCCTCGACATGATCAATCTAAGGTTTACCAACAAGTGACCCCAGGCTCTTCGACAATGGTTTATCTGAGGTTTACCATTTATAATACGCGCAAATCTTCTATCTTTCCCAATGAGACAGACTTGATTGTCTCAAAGGTTTGGACATGATCTCGTGATTGAATCCTTTAAGAGAAGCTTCCCAGATTATATCAATTACAATTGGATTTATTTCCTACCGCAAGATATAGCTACTTGTTTGTTTTGACTATCTTGGAGAGTTAATTACTCCCTACTCCAAGATACTAGCCTAAGCTAAATTAGTTATAAGAGCCCTAGAAATAAAAAGATTGCTAGATCAATTTTAATTAAGCGTTGCTTTTATGGGTTGTTTCTTAAGTCAATAAGTATGGAAATGAAATTTTGATGGTGTGAAGAATCGACTCCAAAAAAACAACAAAATGCACCTAAAATGATAAACAATTCATTTTTCCTTCAATGAATTTCTAGCTAAAAGAAAGAGTTAGAGAATGCATCCTAAAAACTACCCAATCCCACACACATCAAGCAAAAACCAGAAACAAGAACAAGTTTCTCAAGTCAAAGACAAAGGAAAACCAAAAACCAAATTCAATTCCCTAGCGGAGTCGCCAATTTGTTGGCCGGATAAATCGATCTTGCAAACAACACTGATCTCCCTAGTATCAAAAGATATCTAGCAATAAGCAGGACAAGAAAATCTGCCTTTCTCTAAACATATTGTGATTCATTAATAAAAACTATAGAGGTGTTTAGACCCTACCTTAAGTCCAACGCTAGTTTGTAGTAGCCGTCCTTCAACTGTCCGAAAGAGTTTCCTTTTGAGAACCTGCAATCACAAACAAGCACACATCAAATAACACCTGCATAGCTCATATAATAAATCATGTTCATTGTGGTGATTAGGGAATCCATAAAATAAACCATAAAACACAGCTTATTGAGAAAAATAAACTTGTTTGTATTAACTTTGAAATAGAAGAACTTTATGACCTTTAGTGCGTTGATGTTGTACAAGCTCTTCCCAGGGTCCGAAACAGGAATCTCCTCTACTTTGACAAGCCTCACACTCGTCCAAATGAGATCAAAGAGGTATGTAATCTTTCCTCACAAAAGCTCAATTAGGAAGACTAAGTTCCAGCAGAATTTCACCTCAAAAATATTCATCTTTCAACCTCCCAAGTAACCGGCCCAATGCTTCATTTTATAGTGCAAAGGAAGGAGGTTACAGGTCCACCTATGAAGGGATAGAGTCCTCCTTCAAAGGGATAAGCTCCTCACATCAAGGGGTTAGCTCCTTAAGGTATGGGATCCATGATCCTTAAAGGAGCCAACTTGCCACCTCAAGATTCCTTCCAGAAGCTTCCAGAAATGACTCAAAGTGAGTTTTTAAGAATATACTTGCGCCTTTTTGACTTTTACAGGGGTCTGCACCCATAACACAGAGACAGAGCGGTCAGGTGCATAGGGAATATGACCTTTAGGTGCGAGACCGCAGGTAATGCTAAGAGAAAGTGCGGAACCATAGTTTTATAAACTTTCGAGGGCTTTCTCTTATTTTCAAGACTTGATATGAAGAACTGAGGGTTAAGACTTGCAAAAAAGGAAAGTATGAGTGATAATGGACTCACACATATTGTAGATTGTCATGGTGACAATTTTTGTGCAACAGATGACAAGCTTTCTCTAGACATTGCTATAATCTGGCCTTCAGGAAGGCCTCTTTCCTCTGCAATTCCTCTACTTGTGGTAGCAGTTGCTTGCCAACCTGTCACTTCGTGAGGCGTTTCATTGGTGCCAAAGTAGCTAAAGTCACTCGGACCTCATCATACTATCGTTGCGTCTCCCGAACATCTGTGCTGAGCTTCTGCAAGTTTGGGTCCTCCTGCGGATTCATCCATAATTCCATCGCTGCATCAAACATCAAAGAGAAGTCATTGACTATTGTATCCAGTGTGCTCATTCCATCCTTAATGGCTACTTTGCATTGCTCCTGAACCTCTGGAGGAGTCATTGGATGCAACTTCAAATGCAGCTTTGATATTTTCATCTGGAATTCAGAGGTGACCCTGCCAACTTCATCCTTCGAGGCACGTACTGTAGTAGCCAAATTTCTGATTTTTGTTGAGGCTTTAGAATCCTCTGGTATTTTCAATTCGAGCACTAACTTGTAGGCCTGCTCGATCATTGTCTCTAAGATATTTTTTTTTTACTGCATCTCCTCCTTGGAATTTAGTGCCTCGGTTTTCTCTGCGAACATTTTTTCATTATTCACCTTGAATTCGCTAATAACTATGAGGGCATGCTACTCTCGAATCCTCAATTCTTTTGAAACCCCCTGATGCAATGCATGGAGGGTTTGGAGAGATAGTGTGACCAAATTCAGGCCCATAGCCTTCACTATGCTGATCACAACGTGATCCTCGTCTGACTTAACACGAACTGATCCCTTTGGCAATGGTATGACTCTGAGGTCTAGAGTCCTTTCTAGCTCTGCCATTGTGCTACTTCTCTGTGTCAAGATAGCTTATGCTTCGCTCGCTTGCCCAACACTTGCCTAGATCTTGTTAGCCTAGATTTGCAGCTCGCACAAATCCTTTTGGATGCTCCCTAGCATCTGCATATATTGTTGCTCAAACTGCTGCAACACTTCAGTGGTTGTGTCTCTCTCCTTTTTCCCAGTCTTGTCAATATTACCCTCTGTCAACACCATTGGATCAAGGTGTGTCTGCTTATCGGATTTGTGCTTTTTACGCTGTCTAGCAGTCTGCTCCTACCCGCACCACTTCGAGGTGAATGGAGTGCTCTGCTGCTCAGCTCCACCTCCTTCCTACGCAGACAACTCTTGTTCATCTGTATAGTGTGAATTAAACTTTTCACCTTCCCCTGTGTCATGTCACACCATTTTTGCTTGCTCTTTAGTAGCGCACTCTTTCTCCATTTGTTCCTTCTTTGCAACTGCCTTAATAACTTCCTTCTTCTTCTGCTCAGCCAAGGCACGCGCGGCATTCTCAGCAGCATCTTTCTGTTTCTGCACAGCATAGCTTTTTGCGCCTTTTCTTGTTCCCACATCAAGTGTCATGGGTTCATGCCACTTTGCTGGCCAATACCCCACAACTTCTTGCACATCCGTCCCTGAGAGCAACTGGTGCCATGTTTGCTCTGGGACCTTCCACACTTGGATTGAAACTCTGTGAAAGTCAGCCTTGAACTCCGCGTAGGCTGTCAATTGTTCGAACAAGGTTGGGGACAACCTTGGCCTCTAATTAATCACCATTCAAAGGTCCATCTCCATCAGGATCCAAAAAATCTTCGTCTCCCTGACTCGTGCATGATCCTTTGTAGACCACAGCGAGGTGAACCGCGCTGCCTTGAGTAAATCATCTGTTGGGTTGTGTTATATTCTTTCCATGACTAGCCCACGTAGTTAATCGGGGGGTTAGAAGGGGGGTGGATCCCCCCCTTCGTTGCGCCGATTGCGCAGCGGGGGGAGTCACGAGGGGTTTAAGGGGTGTAGGTAACCCCACTCTGTGGGGTCTGGGGCAGCACCCCAAAAAATTTTGGTTGTGGACCCTATATTAGGTTGAGCAGACCTACCTATGGTTTTGTGCATGTTTTTCGCACATGGTTTTAGACGTGATGGTTTTCGGTCCATGGTTTTGGATGCAATGGTTTTCGGTCCATGGTATTGGATGCTTCGACATGTATAAATATTTATTGTAACATTGAAAGGAAAATAATGAAACATCAAGCTGGTAGTCTCATTTTTTGGATCTAGGGGAAAATATCTGTGTATATGTGTTTTATGTGTTATGCTCTCGCATTGTTTATTTTCTGTGTTTTAGAATTCGTATGCAGGTAATTTATATACGGGGTTAAAACCTACATTTGGTATCAGAGCTATTTTGGCTTCAAGGGGACGCCTTTGTTGCTGAGGGGTTTCGCTTGAGCCTATGGTAGACCCTGTTAAGTGGGAGATCTGCGGGATCGATTCTGGTGGTGAAAGAAGATGGAGAGCAGTGGAAAGATAGAGATCGAGAAATTTAATGGTCAGAGTTTTGAGTTGTGGAAACTCAAGATGGAGGATATGTTGGTGGATAAATATTAGTGGATTGCAGTAGATCCGGGTACTAAGCCAACGGGAGTGTTTGATGAAGAATGGAAGAAGTTGGATTGGAAGGCAAAGAGCACAATATGATTGTGTGTCTCAGATTTAGTATTGTTGAATGTATTAAGGGAAGCTACGATGAAGGCTTTGTGGGACAAGTTAGGGACTTTGTACCAATCTAAGTCTCTGGTGAATAAACTATTCCTATGGAAAAAGCTGTATAACCTGAGGATGAAAGATGGAGACTTGGTGACAGAGAATCTGAATGAGTTTAATACCATGGTAAGTCGATTATCGTCTGTTGATATCAAAATTTCAGATGAAGAGAAGTGCATTAGTTTGTTGTGTTCTCTACCAGATTCATGGGATAGTCTAGTTATTGTAATAGGCAGCAATGCAACTACCTTGCAATTTGATGAAATAGTCTCATCCTTGCTGACGGAGGAGATGAGACAGAAAAATATGGAGAGCTAGAA